>JAQFZT010002305.1:0-12022 GCA_034696325.1 Camisiidae sp. | reverse complement strand
ATAATCAGTGAAGGAATAGTTAATGAGTTATAATTAAAATTATAGATTTACCTTTGCTTTAAAATAGAATTGTTTTAGTTATTAAGTCTTTAACTTTTTGCTATCACTTTTGATTAGTGAACATTTCAAATTGAAGTCTTTCTGAGCGTACTTTTCAGTTAAAACTTCATTGAATGTAAACTTTTTGATTTGAATGAAACATGAGATTAACTCATTTTTATCAATGCTGATAATGAATAATCAATTAAAAATTTCATCTCTGATTCATTGTTTTGGAAAATATAGAGAATGTTCAAAAAAGTCAAATCTTTGTGACTAAACTCAAACTTAAATTAAATTTTTTCAGATATATTTTCAATGTTAAGGGGTTTAAGTTTTATTATTTTAAAGCTAAGACTACTCTTGCAGTTAAGCGTTGAAATTAAGGTATGCTTTTTTATAGGATCATTTGAAAAGTCTTCAGAATCTCCATAACTGACCAATGACTCTGTGGTCAAGATTTTCAGAAAATATAGCTTTTCTCATGACTAGGCGCTAAGTTTCATGATTTTTTATTAATCGTTTAGTTTTTAGTGAAAAAAACTTGAAAGACAATGAAAATTTCAAAGTAGAGATTTGAGTGCAAAAATTTGATTGAGCTGGAAGAAAGGCTTAACTACAAAGAATTATCTCTAAAATTTGATGACCAGGGTGATTTATTACGGGAGATTTTGTTCCGGAAGTTTCTTTTTCAAAGTGCTTTTTTATAGTAAAAATTATGAATATTCCGGGAGGCTCTATGTAAAAGTATTTTTCCCAGCAAAACACAAGTACTCCTGTTCCAGGAGAGGCGGTCACCCTGTTTATCACAGTTTCAGGAGAAAGTGCAGTCTCTAAACACTTTTGTTCACAACTCAGACTTGACTAGAAGTCCCTCAAAGACGACTTTAGATATTGAGAGGGCTCTGATCACCGATGAATTATGTCTACCAGAGAAGTACTCGAGAGAGAAAATTCATCTGTTACAGTCAGACATGTATCTGAATAGTAGAATGTCTCAGAAGATGAATTTCATCAAATTATCTCTAAAGAAATTTAGCTGAGGAAGGTTTGTGTAAAGCTTTCTGAATAATGCTCAAATGGGAGGGGGAGGGGGGTTATCAAGAATTTTTAGTTCAGAAATTTTTTTGTTTGTGTTGTGCGGGTTAGGGTCAAAGTTTATTTCAAAAATAGAGATCTACTTATAAAATACCCAAAACTAATGAATTAATTCCATATTTAAACCTAAAAACTGGAGAAATGGTCTCCATTCCACTATAGAAATGGAGAATTCCAATGGAATTCCAATTCCAGTCCAAAACTAGAGATCTGGCAACACTAGAGATAGGCAGCTATGCTCTAGAGTCTAGACTTTAAATAAACATTCAAAACAATGGAGATGTTAGTATAGAAAATAAAAACAAGGCTTTAATAAAATACAATAACAAAGATTTATAACTTTGTTTTGAGCTTTCAATTGATTGCATAGACCTATCATTTTGAAAGCCATGTATTTGGGCTCAATTTAAGAAGATTTTTACACCAATACTGAGAACAAATTTTAAGTTATTTTGAGTGCAATCTGTTTTTGATGAGTTAATTAGTAAAAAATGCTTATACTGTGAACTCTTGTCAAAATTTGAATGAAAATAAATAATTAAATCAGGCTATAATATCATACCTCGATAGCCATCCATCCATTAAGAAAAGTGACACCAAAATTATAGGTAATTAAAAGCCACTTTAGTTTGAATGGCTGTCTCTCTTTCATTAAAATAGGCCCGAATTTAACTGCTATGAAGTATATCATGACTATGAATAATGTAGGAAACGGAGAGCTCATTAAAAACCAATTTTTCACTCGTGGATCTGTATTCGGAGAATAAGAAGATTAGAAAATTTTCAATGCAGTGAAAAACGGAAATCATTTGATTAATGCCAAATTGAATTGATTATAATTTTTTTCCACTGAGAAACACCTACAGATAATTAAATTTACACTTAGATTCATCCGACACATCTACAAGACAGTGTCGTATCTAAGAATTCAAGCTACAAATAACACATTTATACATTTCATGGAGTTTTATTCAACTCAATTTGAAGAAAAATATACAGTTTTACATGAGAACTAATCACAATCTTCTTCAGAAAACACATGGAAATGAATTATTGTATCATAATTCACAAGCAGATAGATTGAAAATTTAATATTTCAATTTTTTAGCAAATTCCTAGTTCTTTACAAATACTAGAAATATTCATTAATGTAGTGTTGTTTCACTTCCAATTTTTTTCACTCTTTTACTTTTTGATTAATTCTTTTACTTTTGACATTAGTTTTACATATTTTAGTTAAAGCAAACTCTTTAGTTCTTTTTAATTTTCTTTCAAAGCTAAACGACACTACATTATTATCTATGGATTTGTTTGAATAAATTTTGAAGTTTGCAAAAATTGGCTTAAAAATATTGATTAACTGATAACTAAGCCATAAAACTAACGATAAGTTGATTGAAGATTGGACTTTGAGATTGAACTAGTCATGCAATTTATATGAAAAATGATAGATAACTTGAACTATTATTTACCGGCAAATTTGTTGCACCATTTGTAGAAAGAGATCACACGATTATCAACTAATAATTCAAACATTGTGATGCCCTGTCCTCTCATTTTTCATTATTAAGAGTAGATATCATTCAATACTCAAAACGTGTTTTCATACACTTTATATTATCTTTCTTTTGAATTTTAAGATTTTGTCATGCATTTTAAGACATGTCGTGAGTCTTATAACAGCACTTAATAGTGATTGAGTTATTCAGAATTCTTGAGTGATTCAGTTTTTATTATATGAATAATTAGAAATATTCAAGTATTTTCAGTAATCAGTTTATGAAAGATTTATGACTTTGGTTTTAATCAATTCAACTGAATCTCATTTGAAGACAACTATTGAATTGCAGAAAAGATGTATTATTATTACAATTGTTGTGTTGAGTCTTGGATTCAATAAGAATTTTTAATTAAATTCAATGAATAACTATTTATAAGATTTCATATAAAAGCAGATATTTTTAGCAAAACTTAACCATAAAAAGACACCCATTTATGCCGAATATCTCTATGGAAACCGATCAATCAGTGCTATTGCCTGTAAAATTATTTTGGGTTAAATCTATTCTATGGCATCTCAACAGCCTTTAGAACATTGCATTCTATGGGATTCATTGAAAAAAGTTATTTGAATGGTATGATACACAAGACTCCGTCTAGTGTACAAAAAGGTCTCAACATTGCAGTCACATTAAGAGGTTTTCAACTATATATTTGGCTTTATTTTTTAAAACTTAATCATTTGACACAACTTTTCGAGACATAATTCAGAAAGTAAAGTAAAAATTCCCAAATATTGCATTAGTTTGTGGTTAAAAACAAAATAGATTCATAAGAATATAACACAAGTAAATAACAATTATAAAGATTACATTTAAGTAATAACTGTCGGTTCGTTTCTTCCCGTAAGTTCTCTCAACTGAGATATTTGTAAAGCAATTTCAATAAGAGGTTTGAGAACTTCCTGAGCATTCGATCGATACTTTGTTTTATCGCTTTCATAGCAGTCAACATAAAGACGAATAGTCGCCCCTTGACTTCCAGTACCACTTAAACGATAAACAATTCTTGAGCCATCACTAAAAATGATTCGAATGCCTTGCTTTGAAGTAACGCTACCATCGATTGGATCAGTATAAGAGAAGTCATCTGCAATCGACACGATATACTCTTTATCTCCAGATGTGAATAACTTTCCGATAATATCTGGCTCTGCGATGAGTTTCTCTAAATTAGCAATCATTTGATTACATGGACCGGAATCACAATTCTCGTAATCGTAACTGAAAATAAAAATATGAAAAATATTTTTTAAAACTAAAACACTGTACAAACCGAGTGAAAAAATTTCGTCCGTATTTATTCCAATGCTGTAAAAGTATTTCTTCGACACTCTTTTTATTGTGAGCTAAAACCGAAAGCCACGCGAGAACAGCCCAAAGTCCGTCCTTTTCACGAATATGATCAGAACCAGTACCAAAACTTTCTTCGCCACAGAGTGAGAGTCTCTGAGCATCCATTAAATTACCGAAAAACTTCCAACCGGTCGGAGTCTCGAATATTTCTTTATTGTTGTTTTGGGCCACACGATCGACAGCACCGGCAGTTGGCATACTTCGAGCGAATCCTTTGACACCACCCTTTTTGAAGTAAGGAATACAGTCTAAATTGTCCGCAAGAACTGCGAGAGAATCAGATGGAGTGACAAAGAAGGCGTTTTGGCCTAAAATCATATTGCGATCACCGTCACCATCAAAAGCAGCGCCGAAACCATATAAACCAGATTCCAATTTCTTGACCAAATCAGAAGCATATGTAAGGTTAGGGTCTGGATGATGACCACCAAAATCTTCGAGAGGTTCACATCTGACAGCAGAATCAGAGGGAGCGCCCAGTTCTTGGGCAATAATGCGTTTTACGTACGGACCCATCACTCCATTCATGGCATCGATCAGTATTTTCACATTACCAGAAGATAAATATGATTTAATGGCATCAAAATCAAAGATTTCTTTCATTAAACCCAAATAGTCTTCAACAGAATCGATGACTTCAACTGTGAATTTTTCATTCGATACTTCAAATGTTTGCACTCCAAGACTAGAGACATCCACTTTCAAATTGTTAACAATTTTGTATTGAGTCAATGATTTGCTTAATTCGTAAATATGATTAGTGACCGATTCGGGCGCCGGTCCGCCATTCGATGTGTTGTACTTAATGCCGAAATCGCCGTCAGGACCGCCGGGATTGTGACTCGCAGTCAATATTATACCACCATTTGTTTTATGCTTTCTTATGGCACATGAAACGGCTGGGGTAGACATAATGCCATTCTGGCCAACAATTAAATGCTTTACCTTTAAGTGAGAAGTTATTATTTAATACTTATTTCAACTCCACTTCTCTTCAAACTTATTATTGTTTGAAAAAATTGATTATAAAAATCTCGAAAACTATAAGTACTTGAATTGATTTACAGCAAAAGTCTAATCAAGAAATACAAGTCAAGGCTATTAACCTTTGAATAGAAAAAACTCAAATTCAATGTCAAACTGAAAGTAAAGTTTTTTTCACATTTACTCCAAACAAAATTTAAAATTAAATAAAATGAAAGTCAATTGAATGAAGACCTGATTAGCAGCACAGATGGCAATAATAGTCTGAACGACTTCTTTGTTATAATATCTTCCATCGCCGCCAATCACTAGTTTATTCTTGGTATTGACAGCATTGAGAATGCTTTGGACAAAATTTTCGGTATAATTCTGTTGCATAAATGTTTGCACTGGTTTTCGCAGACCACTCGTTCCCGGCTTTTGGCCCTCAAATGCTTTTGTGGCCACTGTTTCCACATTCAATGAACTCATTTTTTGAATTATTAATTTAAAAATTTTTTTGAGCAAAACCTGAGAAATCGTTATAGAGTCGAATAGACTGAATAAATGTAAAAATAAATGCTGGCCTTCAATGAATATCCTGTGCTTTTTGAATTGTCCTTTAAATCGTCCCTTTAATACTCCGCCTTTTTTAATAACAGTTAACGCTCGTAATAAAAACTACAGATATTTATCAGTCAAATACTATTTATTTATTTTCCGCATTAGTTTTTAAAATCATATAATTTTTTAAAATTTAATTAATTAATAAACTACAAAAATTATGCTAAAAATTGCATTTAATTATTTAATGCAAATAATTCAAAGTTTGCTTTTATATCACATCTGTTCAACACTTGTGTCATGTGATTCATTGAATAATAGTTTGATTTTTTCATAAAAGTTCATAATTTTGTTTAAAAATTCAAAGTATTAAAAATGTGTCAATACGTCAAAAGTTTAGTATTTATGATATTTAATATAAATATTTGATGAAAGACTGAGCCTATTGGTGGACGAAAAGAAGAATATGTTATTATCGCGAATATCTTCACTGTTATTATCAAAACAAATAAATAAAATTCAAAATTGTTATCATTTTCGTAATAATTCACAATTTTATGCAATTAAGTTAACGAATAAGAAGCTGATCCGAGTCTCAGGTCGTGAGAGTTTTATTTATTTACAATCACTGCTGAGTAATGATATGAGACATCTGATGGATGGCGAAGAAGTGCCACAAAGGAGTTGTGTGTATACATTCATGTTATCGGCTTTGGCTAAAGTGTTATGCGATTTAATTATATATAGAGGGAAACTATTAAGTTATGGAGAATTGATTGTAGAGGTCGTCAACTCTTCACTATTACCTGTTAAACACTTAACCATTGTTTCATCTTTAGGTTGACTCATATCTCGCAAACGCATTGAGACGACTCTTATTGGGTTATAACATAAATCGTAACATTTCTGTTGAACCCGTTAATGACATTCATTTATGGGCTTTAATACCAAAATCATTTGATTCTAATTTCATTAATTCAAATCACTTTATCTTAAATGAGATCATAAGCGATGACTTGCAGTTAGTCAATGATCCGAGAATTCCTCAAATGGGTTACCGGTTATTGACTCGAATCGGAGGAAATAAGTTCAATGATATCGTCAAATATATTGACTCTAAACATATAGAAGAAGGAAATTTAGCTCATTATCAGAACTATCGATTCAAATTAGGTGTAAGTGAAGGTTATGACGATCTTTTGTCTGGTTTTTACTTTCCATTTGAATGTAATGGAGATTATCTGAATGCTATCAGTCTTGACAAAGGTTTGTTTGCTTCACATCTCTATCAAGTTTCTCAACAAAATTTCATTTCAGGTCTTTATACGTCTGAAGAAAAAGCAATTAAAGTTTATTTGAAGAAACCAATAGTCAAGCGAATAATGCCCATTGAGTTAATGTGCTCTAAATCACAATTATCTAAATATTCTCCTCCGCCTCGAACTCAAATCAGTTCAAGTACAGTAAGAGATTTGGGTTTCTTAAGGAATCGCAACGGTTTCAATGGTATCGCGAGTTTAAAATTGAAAGCAGTATTAAGTGATAAATATATGATAAAAGAATGCAATGATTTACATCACACACAAACTGGTCTAAGAATGAGGACATGGAAGCCTGAGTGGTGGCCTCAATATGTCGATCAGATTTATTTACCACAAGTCGATTATCCGCTTTCATTATTCAATATTATTCCATAAGTTTTTTAGATTTGAGAAAATCGTTTTTAATGTCAAAGAAAAATATAAATTTAAACTAAAACTAATGGTTAATAAAACTGAAACTTATTGTGAAATACAATCAACTCTTTTAAGAGTGACATTTCCTAATATGGGATTACAAACAGAGAACGGAAATCCCCCGTCAATACCAATACAAGCGGCGCCTAAAACAGAAAACAACTTTAATTCAATTGATATGACTTCATAATTTCAAACCATAGTTTCCATGAATGTCTGCGACCACAATTGCCGCCTGAGCTTTCGGGTATTTTCTAGTTACTCTCTTTATGGCTTCTTCTGCAGCTTGAGTTGGTTTCATTCCTTGTCTCAGATTTTCAACTGCTTGATAGCTATAGAAATGTTAAACTTTTTCAACAAGTTCTATAATGTGAATAATAATGCAAACCTCGGCAGAAATCTCATGATGACATCCCCATCGCCAGTGGCAGCCGCTCCTCCATATTCTTGATCTGCATAAGCACCAGATCCAGGAATAGGACTGTCACCCACTCGACTGAATAGGAATTAGAGTCGGATTCAATTTAGAACTCAATTAAAAATTAGAATTTTTCTAATTTCTGGTTATAATTTATTCTTATGTATAAAATCTATTGTTTAAGAACTTTTATGAAGCAATGAATTCATACAAACCCTGGGATTTTATGTATCATTCCATTGGTTGAAGTGCCGACTGCGAGGTTTCCATTATAATCAATCGCTACCATCCCTATAGTGTCATGATTTTGAGCGTCAACTAAATTTTGTTTTTGAATTTTTGTTGAGAGCTCTGTTGGCTTATAAGGACCGCAAACTAGTTTGGGGTTTGGGCTAACATTTCGCCAATAGTTCGGCTGACAGTTATTTTCTCTCCACTTAATCCAAGAATTTTTAGACCAATCACTTGTAAGACTTTCCTCTTTGAACCCCATTTGAACAGCAAAATTGGTGGCCAACTCTCCCACAAGGAATGTGTGCTCTGTATTTTCCAACACTTTTCGCGCAACAGATATTGCATTCTTTATTCTTCTTAAAGAACCGACAGCTCCGATGTCATGACTTGGACTGAAATTTGAATTCATTTTCATCATTATCTCTAAATTCATTCAACTTATAGTCGAGAATTTCTAGTCAAAAACTTGTTAAAAAAGTGTTTAGAGTTAAAGAAAAAGTTGTAAAAGTTATTGAATGACAAACCCATCCATAATCATAGCATCGAGTGTTGTTTCCCCACTTTCATCAGGACTTCCACCCCACCCGACCGTATGATCGCACTCAACAAAGTTAAAGAGAAATTTTAAAAGTTAAAAAGCGTTGAAAAAATTCATTCATTCAAAACAGAAGTTTTTGCTAATAATAGTAAGATATTTAACACAATGAATAATTGATTATGAATTTTAAAAAGTTGATGATAGAAATAAATTCGTAATACCTGTTCAGTCTCACAAGTAGAACATCCAATCTCTATTGCATCCAAAGCAGATCCCCTTCTCGTCAAAGTATCCCATGCTATGTATAAGTAAATGTTTGTCAGCCTATTATGCAATGCATTCAATACAAGCATTCATTGTTTACCTTTTTGTGTGGCGTTAGTGAAACTCCAGGTATTTATCACTATCGGAACTGATTCTTGTTTATCACTCAATAACATAATACTATTGGCCACACTTTCCATAAGAAACTCAACTATAATTATTGATAAACAATAGAGTTTAAGAAAAATCATATTTGTTTTTAAATGAAGTTTATTTTTTGAAAAACAAAATTTATGTACAATTATTTGAAACGGTTTAAGCGTTCAATTTGTTGAGCACTTCATTTGATTATATACTCATTGATAAAAGTCTGATGACTACAAAAGTGTTTATCTAATAATCATTATTATTATCAACGATTGTAACAATAAAATAAACATTAAGTAAAATAAGCACTTATTTTAAATGTTGAGAAGATATATGAGTGAAAGCTATAAATTGATTCGGAGCGCAACTATCAATATTTGTTGGGGTTATTGTTTTCTCAATTTTGTGGCCCAACCTATTTTGGTACCGGTAATTCATCTTTATATTAACCCCATATTTATTAACCCATAAATCTCTTATTCAAATCCATGCCAGTCTTCCGCCTCATTTCAAGCAATCTATTGTTTTTAATTCAATCTCAAATCAGTCAATAATTTCTTTAAATAAATTCATTTTTATCAACATGTCTAAAGACAACACTTTATAGTATAGAAAAATTTCACTCATTTGTCCCACAATTATTTAAATAAACTTGTTTTGTTTCCATTAGTTTTAGCTTCAAATCAATGTCAAATTCAAGTTCAAAACAAGATTCAATAGTTGGAGTTTATTTGACTTTTTCTATGAATGTCTCTAGAAGCTTATCAAAATTTCATAAAATAGTTTTTATAATCAAAAGTTGAGCTCAAATAATACAATACAAATGAGTTGACATTAGATGACAACTTATTGAACAATATATATTTTGAAGTGATTAAAAGAAAAGTTTTTAATAAAAATTGATGAAAATATAAAACTCAATTGAATATTTAGTGTTCGGGTCCGTCAATGGAACCAACGATTGATGATAAAGATATCATATTAACAGACCGTTTCTCTGCTGTTTTCATCAAAAAGTATAAAAGGTATTGAATATTAAACTTTTGTAATTGAATTAATAATACATTGAATTGTAAAAGAGGTGATATAGTGATAGCTCGCATGCCATCAGACCCGCAAACATTGATTTGCAAACGAGTTGTTGGCGTTTCGGGAGATATTATAAAACAAGGTTTTCTATCTCAACAAGTGGTTCCTCGCGGTTACCTTTGGATTCACGGCGACAACGATAACAACTCTACTGATTCTCGATATTTCGGAGCAATACCTGAGGGACTTATTTTTGGAAAAGCGATCGCAAAAGTATGTCATTTGAAGTACGATTCGATTAAATCTCAAACTTATCATTTTAACAGATATGGCCTCCGAATCACATCTCTATTTTGAAATGAATCTATTATTGCATTAATAAATGGAAATTAATATTAATTTAAAATAATACTGGTTTTGAAACTGCGATCCGATTGAATTACAGTAAATAGTCATTTGAAACCCAAGAGATTATAGATATTTTTGCTGAAAATGTAAATAAAAGAGAAAGTATTTTGTTATTGAAGTCAAATGGAAATCAAATTAATAAATGTTTTATTAACACTCGTTGTTTTACAATGTCTTTGATAACAAAAGCGGATTTATATTATTCTCGAGGCTCTCTGTTTTCTCTATTTCCACGACCAAAACCTCCTGCGCCGCGACCGAAACCACCCCTGAATTGTCTGTCCTCTCTCTGTCCTCCTTCGCCATAATCACGTCTATAGTTATCTCGACCGCCTTCACGATCACCTCTTGGGGGTCGACCTCCTTCACGTCCGTCTTCGGCTGTTCAACAAATTCAAGTTAATTAAAAAATCGATATAAATATTGTAAAAGTATTTAACCTTTTCTGGGTCTCGAAGACTCGGGTTTGACCTGACGTTTAAGAGTTGGTGGAACTATTTCTGTCGGTAAATGTAAGACATCTCTCAAATACTGAATGCCTTCATTAGTCAAATACCAGTAGAAGTGTCTCCACGCGAACTGTTCCTTAACATAACCACGAGATTTGAGTGATTGAAGAGCTTTTATGACGTGAAGGTTTGGGATCTTCTCTAATGCCGGATGTTTTAATGCGTGGAAGTCTTTCTCCGCAACCATTACTCCTTCTTTGAAGAGATATTCATAAATAGCAATCCTGTCCTTCTTTGGCATTAACATTGTTTACGATTTTAGATTTTTATTCCGAGTTTATAATCAAAAATCTGTTCAATTAATTAATTGTTATATATTTTTATCATAAGTTTCTCATTTGGGTTTTCATTTTTTACTTACATTTAAAATATTGATATTTATTGATTGAGTTATTGATCAAAATTCAAATAAACATCAATAAAGTGGTCATCAATTGAGATAATGTGGACCAAAAAGGAAGAGGAAATCACAAGTCTCTAGACATGTGTCATAACTCTCACATCAATGACGTGCGCATTATTTTCATAATTAAGTCAACCCTTATTTCATTTAATGGTAAAATAGTTTTTAATTCAAATTAAAATCATTCACAAATTTAACAAAAACCAAATTTGTTTCGTTCAATCAATGAAAAGAAATAACAAACAATTTTTTGCTTCACAAGTCTCAGAAAAGTTGAGAAAATTCGCCACAATATTGATTGAACTGAATATAGTTTGAAATAAAACTTTTTATGTAATTGAAAATTAAGTTTATTTTATTTGATAGAAAGTAATGCAATGTTGAAAATGTTTTACAATAATAGTTAATATAATAAGTCAAATATAATAAAAGTAGTTAATAAGCAGAAGGCAGTGATGACTATAATGTTAGACTCGAGATGTGAGGAAGTGTTACACCAGTCCTTATTGCAAAAACATCTATCAATTCTAATGCCCAATTGGTATTCAGTCCTACAGTTGAATCCAGTCGTCGGTATATGACCTTAAATAGTAAAACAATAGAAAGTTGTTTTATAGAATTTTCAAACTAAAGGAGATTTAACTTCACTTAAAGATGACTTAAGTCTAATACTAAAGTAAAGGCAGCACATTCTGGGCTTAGATTTTGAAAACTTTGAAAAGCACTTAACTTTATGGAAATCTGTATAAAGAAAATG
>JAQFZT010002304.1:0-12022 GCA_034696325.1 Camisiidae sp. | reverse complement strand
AATCCCTCTCCAAATCTCCTAAAGAATGATATCAAGCTTTATATATGCTTTAATTCGATGAACTTTTCAGTAAATTTTGACTCAACTTTACTTTTTAGCTACACTTCCAAATGTCTAAAACCTGTTCTAAGGCATAAAATACCCTAAAACTAATCTAATCAAAGCCTTATAACATTTAATTGTTTGAAATGCCTTTTAATTTGAAATTCTTCTCAAACAAATAGTCAAACAATTGAACCCCTATTTACTCAATTAATAAAGTGATCTCTGATTATAAGTGCCTCTTAAGTAAAGTTAGAAACTTTAGATGAGTTTTCCTGTTATGTTCGCAAATATAATACAAAAGGCAAATCTCATAGAATGCACTCATAACGAAATAGTTATTAATAATTGTTCGTCAATTGTATCCTTTTATTATTGCTTTAATGCAACAATTCTATTATGAATATGGCATTAGTTTTGCAAATATTACTAAATATAGATTCGCCACTGGATTGGTATTCACATCATTATTAGGATATAAAACCTTACAATACAATACAGTATCCTATGAAACATGAGATATTATATTGACATGCAGTTACTCTGTATAAAATGGTCCCCAAAAAAGTGCATTTTTTAAGGAACAATCAGACTTGACTACATTTAATTGAAACCTTATATTTGCAAAACTAATGCCATATTCATAATAGAATTGTTGCATTAAAGCAATAATAAAAGGATACAATTCACGAGCAATTATTAATAACTATTTCATTATGATTCTATCAGATTTGCCTTTTGTATTATATTTGCGAACATAACAGGAAAACTCATTTAAAGTTTCTAACTTTACTTAAGAGGCACTTATAATCAGAGATGATTTTATTAATTGAGAAAATAGGGGTCCAATTATTTGACTATTTGTTTGAGAAGAATTTCAAATTGATTTGACAATATTTTGACAATATTTTGACAATATTTTGACTCACCATTATCTCAATGAAATATCAAATTAAAAGGCATTTCAAATAATTAAATTTTCTAAGTCTTTTCACAAAAACTAGAAGTTATTTATTGGAAAAGAGCTGTATCTCCAGTAATTTTGATTCTAAACCCATTTCCCGCACTCTCTACGAGATTCCTGGTATACAAATTGGTCTTTCACTTGACTGACTTTATTGCTTCGCCACTAAAATACTACAATTTGTGTGTTTCTCACCATTTTTATGTCAATTCTCTGTACATTAAATCTATTATAGAAATTGATGGCAATTATCTGAACCTTTAATTACTATTTTTTCGAAATCAACTTCTATTAACAATAATCATTGTTAGAGATAAGGCTCATATTTAAAGTTAGTTAAAATTAGTCAACAGTTAATAAGGACTTGATATGTAATCTTGGGTTCAATTGTCGTCGACTAACATTTGGAGTCGTAATTGAGTTAATAAAGATTTTAACCATAAAATATTATTAATGAGCGTCATCTCCAGCTACAGTACACACACAAACAGTGCTTTTTATCATCAAAGAGTAAGAAATATTTTTAGATTTTGATTTATCACTTTTCTGGTCTCCAGAAATGGCTTAGAGGTATACCTTTTCCTTTCATTCAATTTGTTTAAATTCAAGTTCTTTTCAAATGAATAAAATATATTTCAAACTTATTTTCTTTCCAATCACTTGAGAATAATATGAAAAAAATTCTTATTTAAGGGCGAGAACTGTAACGGAATATTTAAATACTTCATTACTTTTATATCGAAATTTTTTTTAATGCTTTGGATCACAAATTTTAAGATTTAGTCGACATTTATATACGTGACACAAGTGTTCAACATTAATACTCAGCTCTTTCTCTGTGTATTTCAGAGCTCTTCGAAGATAACCATTAATATAATGGAATTTTTTATAAGCTAGACTTTTATGTTTTTTTTATATTTTTTTATGTTTTGCATTGCTCTCAAACTCATAATCCCTTCAAGTATTAATAGCTTTACTTATGTTATCTCATAAAGTAATCTCGATCTGAAAGGTTTAACTTTATCGCAAACAATGTCTTTCATATCTTTTTTCACTTTAATTTAACCAATAATTTATGATGACATGACTTTGAATCCAAAATCATATTGTTTTCTAACTCAACACTTATTTTGCATTTCAAGAGTTGGCAAAACTTCAAACATGAGTTTTGTCTCAAATGAAAAATTAGCATTTTATTGAAATTTATTTGCATTTGTTTTGACATTCAATGATGTTTTAAACTTATTCTAAAATCTTCTCTTCAATCATAGAAAATGATGCAACGGATGACCAACACATTCATCGTTCGAGTTCTGGTGAGACATCAGGACCTGATGATGACCAAAATGATGTGATCGACGTTATAGAAGATGATGAAACTGGTGATAAATCACAACCGATTACTACAGAAAATGTTTCACAAAAAGCAATCGAATCGGCCAAATATTTTGGAAGTAAGAAAACAATACTTTTGATTCATCTGAAGCTAAACTAATAATGAATTAAACAATGATTTAAATAGATTTTCTCTACAATGTTGCCAATAAAGCGGGACAAACAATGACCGCAACAGCAAAACAATTCAAACATAGTGTTGAACAAGCGGTAAATGATATAAATTTGAAAGAGAATTAATGATAGATTAATAATTTGAAACTTGAAATGTAGGGAATTATGCAGGACTTCACAAAAGAACAACAGGACTTCATTAAAGAACACGGAGGAAAGATAGAGATGTCTGAACCGCCGTGGAGTGGATGCGAAGAGGAAGAGAAAGTCAAAACAGAAATACTATCTCTATCTCAAGACAAACGCAATTTCGTTAGGAGTCCTCCGAGTGGTGTTCAGTTCGCTTTCGACATGGAATCGTCATATCCTATAGCTTTGGCGCTATTAAAAGAAGATCCGAATTTGAATAAAATGCGTTTCGAAATTGTCCCAAAACTGTGCGATTATATGAACATTATTTAACTTATGATTTCCATTAATTAAATATTTTTGTTTGAATAGAGTTAAAGAAGAGTCGTTTTGGAGAAACTACTTCTATCGCGTTTCACTGATAAAACAATCCACACAATTATCGTCTTTTACTAATAAAGGCGGTAACACTTCATGGTCTTCCTCTCGTTCATCATCGGCTGAAGGACCCGACGATCCTGAAGATCAGAGTCCGACAGCTATTGAGCCAGAATTTATATCCGACGCATACCAGGGATCCCAAGTGTCTGCAGAAGAAGTTCGTAAAGGAATGAGAGAATTGGGTGTCAGAAAAGATAGTAATAAAGCCAGTGATGGTATGTTTGTTGGAATTTCTTCTCGCTTTTAGATATTTTCCTTTATTTAACCAAAAATATGAAAATCAATGCTTCAAAATGACTAACATTTATGTATACTATAAAAATTGCTTTCTTGGAGATTAATAACAGGTTAGACATTAGATCCTTAAGGTTTAGGTTTGATCTCAAACTAATTTTAATTTAATGTTAAAGTTTTCTTATTGTTTGTGCGCTTTATCTTCGAAACCAAATGCAAGAAAATCTATGATTTATCCAAAGAATGTTTTTTCCCAATAGAGAAATTAGTCTTTTCGCAAATCAATACTTTGCTTATAAATAATAACACTTTTTATTGATGTTTTTACATCTGGTTTTTATCACTATTGTGTTGATTGATTGCATTATTTATTTCAATTGCTACAGACCTTGAAGAAGAGCTCTCAAAAGATCTTCAAGAATTCGAAGTCGTAGCCGGAGATGAAGTTAATATCGACGAAGAAGAGTTGGAGAGAGAGCTCGCAGAGATGGATATCAAATAATTAATTATTCATTCAATTCAATTTGAAAATTAGGGCAAACTATTAAACATTCAATCCTATAAGTACTACATAAGTAAATATTATTTCTATTAATTACTATTGAGAAGAAGTTTACAATTCTAAGTCATTCCAAATGTTTTTAAGTTTTAGACAAATATTTTCTAAAAAAATTCAACAATAATTAGTTAAATATGCAGTTATTCAAAGATCTTAGTCCTGCCACTCGTTTTTAATAACTAGAATTGACTAAAAAAAGTATTTTGCGATCATTAATATTGATACCGAAAATCTCTCACTTATTCTCAGATCGAAGAGTTCGAAAAAACTTTCAAAACAAGGGTTTATTGTTGTCTAGCGTTGAGTTGTCGAAGATTTTGAGTATCAAAAGATCGCTCGGTTTATAAACCTTTGCAAAAAAGATTTATTTTTAACGGAAATATCATTTTCTTCAAAAACATATCGTATATTTTTCTTTTTAATTTTAAAAGTTTCAAAAGTAATTATTTAATTCAAATCTGAAGTCTCTCTGAAATATAATTGTTTGTATTTAACAAACTTTTAATTTTTATAATATTTATCAATAAATTTCCATTAAAAGTAAGTCTATTTGCAATTGAATATCCATTTAGAACTTTCTCTCAATTGTTAAATGTTTTAAAAAATTATATAATTGTAAGTATTGTTGAAATATTTTGAATGTTATTATCTGTAAATATGTGAACAATTTTTTTCTGGATAAAAAACTTGTGATCACTTGTTGTCATTTCGCGAGAATTCAATTTTCAAACATTTCAAGCCTTTATTGCCTGCAATACGAACCTTATGTGTAAAGCAAACTATTGTTTTTTTGCTTTTCAAATGAAAATATTACGAGAAAACATTTCAATTTGTTTAATGTGAATAATAACTTACTTGAAATAATGAGAAATTTTTTGTTAAATTTTTTATAATTTCAAGATTTGCATAACTTTTTATTAAAGTTAAAAATTGAGGACTTTGTTGCGTAAAAACTGAATTGTATTTGAATGCTATCGATGTAAACCACAGACTAATATTGTATTCATATTAACAGAAAGTTTAGTTTTGTTCAGTATTTCAGACAATTATTGAACCTAAAGATCGATCCCTGGATCTACTGATTCTCTGAACATTTCAAGCTTTCTTGCAATAAATATACAGTTAATATCGTTATTATATGTGTTTCTTATGAAAAAAATATCAAAACTTGTATAAAAAATATCCCGTTTTATTAAAATCTGTAAACGTTTGAAATTATTTTGATTTTCAGTTGAATATATAATCAATAAAAAAATTAATTTAAACTAATATTAAATTTATTAACAATTCACTAAAAACTCAACTATTAATTGATATTAAATTGAAATGAATTAACAAATTTATTAAAGAATTAATTACTTCGGACATCATTAACACCAGCGGGAACTCTGACTTCCAAACCATCAAATTCTTTAGTGAGATATACCTGACATCCCAATCGAGACCTCGAAGAAGAAAATGAATTGAAAACTTGATAATGAATAATAATGTAAAGTAATGCTTACGTATCACACAATTCATAGGCGAGATCTAACATATCCAGCTCTTCATCAGTAGGTTTATCAGTGATCTTATCGTAATCTTGTTTAGTGAATATGAGATGACATGTAGAGCAGGCGAGAGTTCCCTCACACGCACCTTATTTCGCATAATTATCATTATTAATGTCTTAATCAGTATAAATAAGAGCATAAATACCAAAACCGTCTAAATCTACTTCATTATTCACCACAACATCCAATAGATTGTCTCCTTCTTTACCAAAAACTGTCATTCTTTGGCCATCGTTTTTGATAAAAGTTATTTTCAAACTGTTTAAAACAAATTCATTTAAAACTTAATTTAATATAAATATTCATTTACCAAAAATGTATTAAATACTCAATTAACAAACAATTCAATAGTTTATAGATTGAAAATTATTTATTAATTAGTTTTAAAAATCAATTCAAAAGACAAATATTTCATACTTTGATTTAGTTTTGTTGACATTTTGATCACTATTTGTTTGTTTTTGCGATTTATTATTATTTAATGTAATGATTGTCTGTGAAGTGCATCGCATTAATTGTTTAAATAAATACCTATTGACTAAACTATTATTTAAATTTAATTTTGTACCAAATTTTGCGTAAAAGCTGACAAAACAATTGGCGAAACGACTCATATCTTTTGTATTGATATGTGTTATGCAATACCGAAGTCGAGATTTTTAAAATTCAAATTTTCAAAAAGTATTATCTATTTTTCGCGCAGTTTTCAAAAAACTTTAATTTCAATTTCTCAAAACCAATTAAATTGTAATCTATTTAAAGCTTGAGATTTTCCACTCATTAATTGGTTATTTAAAAAAGTTGCAAAAGTTTTTTATAACATAATTAGCATTAAAAGAGTTAAAATATACTGAAAATTAGTTAATATAACGAACCATTTATTTAAAACTATTGATTGAAATAAATGATTAATTGGATATTTTTGTTTCAAATATATTATCCAGTAATTAATGATGCGATTTGAGTGGTTTATGAACGCAAATAATTTAATTGATTTTAGTGTTCATACAATTAGGTAAACCTGTATTTATATTTTGAAACAATTTCCGAAAATATTGTATTTCATTCAATAGCTGTTACAGTTTAGTTAATATTTTTGTAGAAAATTTCAAGTATATATCAATTCAAATAAACTTCAATAAAATACCGATAGTTTACAAAGTCATAAAAGATATTAATTTCAAACTATTTGGTTCAACATAAGCATTTCGGTATAATTTGATACGTTATTTACGTTTAGTAATGTGTTTAAAAAGGCATAATCTGTTAGAAAGAAATAAACTGTTTTTGAACTGTCGCTTTACTTAACATGATTTATGAATGATACAGTTTGAGGAAAGTTTTTGTAGAAAATAAAGACTCAATACAAGCGTTTTATGTGAACAAACTTTTACTGTCTATACTTGAAAATCACAGCCATTTTTACAAATGAAAATTCTATTGCATTCACGATAACAATGAAGACATTGAAGACATCAATAATAATAATAATAATAAAATAATTAATTAAATTAATAAAGAATTTAATATTAAATTGAAGACAAAATTGATTAAAGAATAAGAATTAGAGCCGAAAAACGGAAGTAATTTTTCCGATTCTTTAATAGAAGAGTTTTGAAGAGAGAAAAATCTATTTATTTGTCAATTGTTTTTTGGGATTAAATAAGAATTTAATTATTTATTAGAAAATATGGAAATTGTTCAACAATTTAACGCTGAAGTGAGACTTCTATTCATTATTTTTTGCATCAATTCATCATTTGTTTCACATTTTCTCTAATTTTTTTAATTTTCTCATAAAATATTCCTATTTTTAAAATGCGTTTTGTTTTCAGTCTTTATGACAATATGTGTATTGTTTTCGATTTATTCTATTTTCTGACTAAAAATTACTGTTTTCTATAATTTAAGTTTGTTTTAAAACTTTATTTAACATTTAATTTGATTTGTTGTCTGTATTTTATGTAAATTTTTAGTCATTTTCTCTTTGAAATGTCATTTCTGTCATTCATTGAATGATTAAATTATTGATTTTTTGTTATTAAATTAATTAATTGTTAATATTTATATTATTAAATAGCTGTCATCTCTTTATGAAGTACGGCCTCCGATATCAAAGGCCAAAATGTCTCAAATAACTAGAGCTTCGATGAAAGCGGTCAAAATGTATAAACATATCGTTCAATCAGTCGAACGATTTATAGTTAAAGTAAGCATTTTATAAACAAAACTCTCAATATATCAATCAATTCTAACATATCTATCAATTTAACAACTCTAGTGTCGACCCGAATACAAAATTCCTGGTCTTTATGTAATCGATTCAATAGTACGTCAATCGAGACATCAATTCGGTATCGATAAAGACGTTTATGCGACTCGTTTTTCCCGCAATTTTCTGACCACTTTTCAGAATCTATTCCTTACTTGTCCTCCAGATGACAAAGTATTTGATTTTACTTCTTGTTTAATTGGCATTTAAATAATTGTATTTTTATCTCACTTTGACTTTTAGCCAAAAATAGTGCGAGTTTTGAATTTATGGCAAAGAAATGGTGTTTTCACGGCTGAAACAATACAACCACTTCTAGATATGGCTAATCCTAATGCAAGTTTAGCTCAAATGAAGTTTGAAACTGCGTCTCCGCCTAATGTGACCGCAAGAGAAACAGTTCGGGATAATAGAGAATCAAATCCTGCTTTAAAAGACACTTCTTTGATGTTACAGTTGCAGCAATTGGCCAATTCTTTAGGTTATTATTTGTTTCATTTATCAATATTTTTGAGATTTTCTCATTCTTTCATTTCAATAATTATTTTAATTGAAGGTCTGGTAAAATCAGGCAATTCTTCGTCAGCAAACTTTTCGGATTCACAACAAATCGAAGCGCAAAATACGATTAAATTCAATAAAAAACTTTTGGATTTCGATTATGGCGATGAAGAAGATGAAGATGAAAGAGGAGAGACACCAACAGAAGCAGAACCGCCGATGAGAAGTGGAATCGTTGACGATAACAATGTGACCAATCCTTTGGCTTTAAGTATGGCTCAGAATCTGTTGTCAAATCCAGAACTGTTACAACAGTTGCAACAAATGCAGAAAACTATACAACAGACAGAACTATTGAAACTGAGTATTTCAGAGCTTGAAAGCCATGGATTAACTGAAGCGATAAATCAGTCGGTTTTGGGTCAGACATCAACTGGACAGCAATTTCTGACGGCATTTCAAGCACAACAAAATCAGACAATTAATGATCATAATAATGATGAAAATGAGAAACGAAATGAATTAATTAGTTTTGAAAATATGGAACAAAAACTTAATAATAATGATAACAATAACATAAACGCTAATATGAATAATGAGACTAATTTTCAATACTTGCAAAACGCGAATACTTTCGGTCCGCAATTGCGCGCCAATGATATAAACTTTGCGCTAAATAATAGCTCATTAGATGCGCAACAATACCATCAACAACAACAACAATCGCTTCATCAACAATACC
This sequence comes from Camisiidae sp., assembly GCA_034696325.1. Taxonomy (NCBI): domain Eukaryota; kingdom Metazoa; phylum Arthropoda; class Arachnida; order Sarcoptiformes; family Camisiidae; species Camisiidae sp. The sequence continues at coordinate 3,076 of JAQFZT010002304.1, read as the reverse complement.
ATCAGGAGATAAACGAAAGGTCAGGTTCACAGTCACCGCGTTCGAGATCTCCCCGAAGATCACGATTCAATAGATATCGTGAAAGATCTCGTTCGCGATCACCGCGTAATCGGAGAGATCGAGATTCGGATAATCGCAGAGATTCCAGGCGTTCATATCGTTCACGTTCGAGATCTCCCAGAAATTCTAGATTTAGTGAGTCTCGTAATGATAGGTCGCGTTCGCCCGGAAGTTATGAACGCGAACGAGAACGTGAACGAAGAAGAAAAGGTTTACCGCCTTTGAGAAAGTCTTGTCTCGCTATATGTAGTACTACTCTATGGTTAGGACACGTTCCAAAACTTGTCTCTGAGGCTGATCTCAGCGACACTTTTGGCGAATTTGGAGCCATTAATAGTATTGATGTAATTCAACAAATTTTATGTCTTTTTCTTTTCATTCAGTTTCATTCGATTCAGTTATGCCTACAATTCATTAGTTATTTTAATCCAATTTTATGTCATATTTATTCTTCGAATGGTTTTCGTTTCCGATGAATCAACACTTCTTTCATTGAGTATTAAGTGGTAATCAAGACATCGCTTATAGACGAATATGTATTTTATTAATCAATTTAATTCGATTTATGGAAAGCAAATCATTCTTACTATAAATATGACATAACTTTCACTTCTCTATACACTTAACTATTATTTCTTACACATAATTATCACAGTCTTAACAAAATTTCTCTAAAATAACAGTTAATACCTTCGAGAGGATGTGCTTATGTTTGTATGAATAGAAGACAAGACGCAGCCAAAGCACTGAATAACTTACGGAATATGAAACTTCACGGAAGTCTTATTAAAGTAAACAATTAATCATAAAATAGAAGGAAACAAAATTGATATTTGTTTTTGAATTAATAATAGATGGCTTGGGCTCCGGGCAAAGGTATGAAAGGAAAAGAATTTAAGGATTATTGGGAAGCAGAACACGGCGCTAGTTATATACCTTATAATAGACTACCAGAAGAGGTAGATTTAGATCTTTTAGAAGAGGGCGGAACCGTTGATGACGACACTGTTCCCGAAAAATTACAAGGTATTCAACATTGGATTCACATTTTGATTATAAGTTCAAAGCTTTAATTAATTACTATTTTCAGAACTTCGTAAACGAAAGAACAAAGAACGCGAAGACCAGGAAAGAGAAGCCACGGCAGCTCTAATGGCCAGAGCGGCTATGATACCTATGCCAATGGTTCAGATGTCAAATCCTTCATTCGGTGTAACCGGTAATTAATTCAATACTTTGAGAGTTGATTTTAAACATTTTATTTCAACCGAAAGGTCTAGTAATGCCGCCAAATATGATATTATCACAAACGGGTCAGACGCCAGTCATTTCACTTCACTCATCATCTGAGGCATCGATGTTATCAAATGTCACAACAAATAGTTTCCCACAAATGCAAACACATCTAATATCTGTGGCCACTAATGAAAAGAGTGTTATGAGTAATAATTCCGATAGAAATGAAATGAATTTAAATTCAGACATGAGTCAAACCAATGAATTGAAGAGTGATTCCAATATGACGGCCAACACAAGCGGTCCATTACTTCCTCCACCATTACCTCCATTTCAGCAGCCATTAGGAATGCCTCCACTGCCACCCATGATTAGCGGTCAACCCCCGCCTCGAATGCCATGGCTTTCGGGACCTCCGCCTCCAATACATCCCGGAAATCGAATGCCAGGTCTGAAGGCTTTGCCTCGAATTTTGTTTTTAATTTTATCACTCAATAAGTTATATATTTTTAATCTCCGCCAACAGTGAGCACTGGGGTCACACATAGGCCACCACTACTACCACTCTCTTCTTCATCGACATCGACCACAAGCACAACCATCTCATCGTTCAGACCAGAAGACATACCTCCGCGACCATCACTGGCCAAACCAGAAGAGAGGCCGCCATTAATCGCAACTCTTCCGCCACTACCGATACCTCACGAAGAGTTACCGCCGCGATTGCATCCGGACAGGAACTTCTCATCACGTGATCGCTTCCGACCAAATCTAGACAGACCTGAGTTAGAGAGACCTCATCCTAACGACGATCCCTTCGCCCCATCTGTTTATGAATTAAGAGCAATGGAAAGGAATTCACTGATGAGACCTCCGATTCCACATCAAATGCAAACCGGTTTGTATTATCGATCGATTCTCTCTTTCTTTTTGTACTAATTATTCTTTTTGTGACTAAAGGTCGTTCAGGACTGATGCAAATGCCACCCAATATGTCAGAAAGATTTCCTTTCGAAAGACATCAGAATCAGAGACAATACCATCCCAGACATCATAACATAAGACCTGACATTAGACATCATCATAATTATGATCGACATTCAAATCATGGCAATCATCAGCAGAATCGGGGTTCAGGTCGTGACCAATATTCAAATCGCGGAAGTTTTAACCGAAGAGATCGTCCCTCCAGATGGAAATCAGATGACAGACAAAATTTTAATAGAAATAATACTAATAGTGATTATAATAATCCCCCGTTTAATAAACAACACCAACAAATCGATGACAATAACGATTCCTTTAACACTAATAATAGTATTAATAATAATAATAATAATCATTCTATCAATGAATCCATTGTTGAATCCAATGATAATCTCATCAAAAGTGAATTCAACAGTAATAATGAAAATATTAGTGAACATTTTGAGACTTTTGATCAATTAGAAACCGATACCAATACATGATTTCATACGTGATTTGTTTATATTTTATTTCTCTTCTAAATATATTTCACGATTTGACTCAATTAACATTTAATTTATGCGTTCATTTCTTTTCAAAGACCTGTCAAATGATTAAATTTGTATATAAATCAAATTTTATGCTGTCGTCAACTCTTATTTTGTCTCTACATATAAATTATAAATATATTTTACATTTTTAGTTCGCAATAATGTTATTATTATGAAAATTAGTAATCATTTAATATTTAAATTGTATGAATTATTCTAGTAATCAATTAAATTAATTATTTCAAGTCCATTGGTTTCTTTCA
>JAQFZT010002303.1:0-12028 GCA_034696325.1 Camisiidae sp. | reverse complement strand
GATATCAAAGTATTCTAATTCTTATCTCATTTACTAAGAGATCAATTGGAATACACATATGAAAACTTCTGTGCATAGCTTGCATATAGTTGTATAACAGTATATGACATCCCATTTTATCTTACCCAATAGCATCTCAACAGTGATGTATATCTTTTCTTTAAATTTTTATAACTTATAAATTAATCTATATATTAATCACATATTTGTTTCCATTTTTAATAGAAAGAAACTAAGAAAATAGTTCTATGCAAAGCAGCGAATTCTATCAATTCAATCAAAGATTTGGTCCACTTATATAACACTAATTCTTAAATGCGCTGAAACTTTATTCCACACTTATATTATTGATTTGTATCAATTGTATCAATTCTACTTAGTTTACTGTAATTTAAATTGTAATTTATTACTTTACTGAAGAATAAATTTTGTCCATGATTTAAAATAGTGAAAATAAATTCGAAGATATATTAAAGAACTAAATTCAAGGATAATTAAAGAATGCATGAAATGAATGCTATGAATCGAAATAAAGTTTCGGCTTTTACAGGTTTGCCACATATGAATTTTCAGGCTCATGGACTAAGTCCGTATGAAATTGTGCTAAATGATGAGCCTGAGTTGTCATTAAACCTAAGCTTTGAGCTAAAACTCTGAGCCTGAAGAACACAGACTCGCAGGTCAGCGGCCATACAACGCGATATTTCTCAATAAAAAAAAGTTATTAAACAACGCTTTGGTACTGAGCTATGAATGCATTTCCAACTATTTTAATTACAGTATTTTATACAGTAGTTTGTAACTTTCAGTCCGTCTGTATGTAAGCAACAATACTTTGATTAGTGCTAAAAAAATTTAAAATCTCAATTCTAATTCTATTTAGCATAGTTTGAATCTTTTATCATTTAAATTCATTAATTTTTACAACTCGATTAATGATAGTCAGCCTTGTTCAATAATAGTTTATTATTGAGAACTTGGGAAGCAATTAAACAATATGATGTATTAATACTAGTACAATATCAATATTAAATGTTAATGAAAGTGTCTGGTCTACTCTTTGATTTTATACCTCCAGTTTTCAGTTTAATGAAAACGGAGATCTTCTGTGTAGTCTCTGGGAATGATTTTACAGTATTGTTCGTGGGATCTGATTGCAGCGGGAGATCAAGGGAATACATGTCTAATAATATTGAAGAAGTAAACTAGGGATAGTGGCTTATAGTATGCATTAATAGTTGTAAAAAAATTTCCTTATAATTAAATTTATGAGTCTTACACTTGTATAACTTTTTTTCATAAGTTAAATTTCCGATATTATTATATGTAAACTCTAATGATAAGGCTCTCTAATGATAATGATAGGTCTCTAATGATAAGGCTCTTGATTGGATTGATCTCATGCCAGGCATGATATCACTGAAAATACAAAAGTCTATTATAAGTCATTATTTATTACTTGTCTGAATAGTATTCTGTGAATACTCATTATATATTTGATTAATTAGTGAAATCATAAGAATATATCGTTATTTTTTTTAACCATCAAAGCCTAAATCATATTTTTTACAATTCGTTTGAGAGTAAAAAATCTAATGTAAGTTAAGTTAGCAGTCAATTGAGAGACAAAAGTTTAGATAATTGAAAATAAATTCTATTCAAAAATACCACTTATAATAAAAGTTTCAAAACTTATGAGTAAAATAATTATGATATTGAAAAAATGGATGAAACGAAGTTCAATATAACTGTTTATAGATCTAAATTTAGAAAAAAGTTTAATAATTCTGCATTCAATAAAGGCTTAAGTCTTAAGAAAGCAACAAAACATAGTTTGTCATAAAATATTCAATTCATTGAAACTCTTTTCTGTCTGAAAAATTTTTATTCTTTGAACAATAACCATAATAAATATCACTCTTCTTTCAACATAGGAATTCATGAGTCAATGTGTACTTGAATATGGAAAATTCACGTTAGCTGATAGGTTTTAAAAGAAAAACAAACTATCTAAATGCATAACTACATCTACATAAATTGTTTAAATTTTAAGACCTATCAGCTAACGTGAATTTTCCATATTAATGTACATGTACTAAAAGCTTTATCTCATTTACTAAAAAATCAAAATAAATGCTTATATTAAAACTACTGAATATTCATCTATCTATAATTTAGTGCACTTTTATTTGTTGGAATTTTATTTTTAAGCTACAAATTAAATACAAACATAGCTTTTAGCATTAAAATTGAAAGTTCTAAGAGTAAAGCTCAATATTGAAGACTGAAAATAAAATCCTAACGAATGAAGACTTAACATCAAAAGCATAAATATTGAAAGCTCAACAAAAATTTGAACTTTTATTCTTAGGACTTTCAATTTTAATGCTTTTATTGTTTGGATTTAAATTGTAGCCTAAAAATAAAATCTCAACAAATGCTTTTAATGTTTGGATTTATTGTTAGGCTTTCAAAGTTGGACTGTCCATTTTTGGGCTTTCAATATAATCTTGCTATTAATGTTGGGGTTTTTATTTTTCTGGCTTTTATAGGTTGAGTCTAAGGAAATGACTTTCCCACTCCCACTTTACTCCCAGCCTAAATTCCTATGGAAAACTGGCAGTTTATATCGAAATTTAGTGTTAAGTAAGGGACTTTCGCAGTTTGGAAAAATTGCAATCCCAAATTCACAGGCTGATCAAATATCAAAGATGTATATAAATCCGAACTTAAGAAGAAGTTTCACAAGCATTATCTTGTTTGGTAGGCCATAAACCAATACAAACTCATTAAACCATTCATTATAAGAAGTAAAATTGGCTCAGAGAATGCTTGAAGCAGAGATTGTCACCATTAATTGAGAAAAATCATAATTAAGATAAAATACAGTTTTGACCCGATATGACTAATTCTTATTATCTCAAAGAAGTGATACAATGGCTACAACCTAAAATCCTCAACTTTATAGCCAAAGTGATAATGAGTCAAATATTCATCAAGTTTAACTTTTGATCACACATTTCTTGGACACTCCATATCACACCTATTGTAAACAACTTCTAACATTTAGAATTTTTCTTTTGTTAAATGTCCAACAATACTTACAGCTGGAAATAATGGTTTAGCGTCAAAAGATCGCCTACAACAAGATCGCCTACAACAAGATCGCCTACAACAAGATCGCCTACAACAAGATCGCCTACAATAAGAGCTCGTAAAGCAATCCTCCTTGACCTTACCCATACAAGTGGGGTACCATTAAACTCAGCTTGATGAGAGAAGTAAAATTATACCCAACTTTTAGAAGTAAGGTCAAGGTGGTGGCGTTACAAGATCAGAGGTCAAAGATCCAATGATCGGGTCAAGTGGAGTATCATAGCTCTCAGCTCATCGAGGGGGTGGGATCACAGCAAGTAGCCTGTCCTAGAATAATTGTCTAACGTTTTTGGATATTTTTCTTTCCTCAGTTATTTGCCCATTATAGGTTGGCCTAACAATGTGAAAATTTGAGGATATAAAGGACAGGTACCCCTCATACTTGAGTCGGGTTACCATCTTCTTCCAGGTCATTTATGGTTTTTTGGATGAGAAGATTTTCTGACACAAAGAGGGACCCTTGGTGTCAGATGACCAAAGGGCTAAGCGCAAGCGTGTCGCAACAATAAAATATCACAATAAGAATATGATTTATACTTGAGCATATAACTCCTAATTTAATGAGAACAAAATTTTCTTCAGTATTACATATAAAATATCGATCATTATTACATGTATTAAATCATAAAAGTATATAATAATAAATGATGAATAAAAGTTAAAAGTAATTCTGAACTTGTAATTTAAAATTGTGGGCAATTCCACGCAAGTAATCTAATAGAGGTCGTTGTCCATAATCAGCAATAATTGCTTTTATTTTTTCTGCAGTGTCTCTATAAATCCTTTTCCCATTAGGAGGCAGTTGACCAGATATATATTGTTCTATTTTAAGTTCATTTAAGCTCTGCTCCTTTTTAAGCCCATCTATAAATTTCCATATTGTAGGGTGATATGCACCCAATAATTGGCCAAAACTGCGATGCCAACCTTTAACAGAATTATTTGTTTTTGGTAAATCCTAACATGTAGCATCATAGCAATTCCAAAGTGAATGCGCGAAAATAGGATTGCGCCGCTGGTTTAATCTTGCCGGTCTCCCAATCCATATATCTTCAAAATAATCCACAATTGGCTGTAATTCTGTTGAATTTTCTCTAAAATATGGGGAATCAACAAGTTCTTCAAAAGCTGAAACAATATCATCAACTGGAACAAATGCAAGTGCTGCCAATTGTCGTATTTGTAGGGCAAAATCTGGATCCATGGTGTACTTTTCCTGTATTCCTTCTGTTTGCTGAATGTGTCTCCAAATACATTGACTAAGATGAAAGAAGCAACCTCTTTGTACTGCAGCTGGAAATGCTGATTGAAATGCTTTGAGAGCGGAACGTTCAAAATCTGTCATAATGCTAGACGGCTGTAAATTTTGATTCAAACTTTTCAGTGCAATAAAGACACGATTATATGTTGCTTCGGTTCTGTTTGGCATGAGAATGAAAACTGTAGGAATGACATTATGATACTTAACTGCATGGATTGTATAAACTTGATCAAATAAAGTTTGTGGTGTGGTTTTGAATGTACCATCAGCAAACCAGATTACATCCAAATTTCTTTGAGTTGAAAATAGCAAAATTCTGTTATTTCCAGGACCACTATCATGTAGCAAAAATGGAGCACCAGTTAATGTTTTTGTATATTCTTGAGGCAAAACTAAGTCATCCAAACTGTTAGGGTTTGTTAATGGCGCCTGTTCTCCTTGACGAGCCCTTTGTACTGTTCGTTTCATGTTAGGAACAGGTGGTAATTGTCCAGCAACTGCAGCCGAAATTCCAATTGAGGATGATGCAACGATTTGGTGAGTTGCTTCAAGAGTTGTTATGGCACGTTCTTTCATTTCTGTCACGACTCTACGGGTTTCAATTTTTGCAGAGTCTGGTACGTGATTATGGCTCGTACTTTTCATAATTCTGCCATCAATAGTATGGCATCGTCCATTGCACTTTCTTACTCGATATTCAGTGCACTTCCATATCCTTTTATTTGCTGTCGTTCTTTCCAATATAAAGGTAAAACCATTGTGCACTAATAAATCTTGCCCTTTCTGGCTCTTTACAAATTCAAGTGACATACTTGTCTATAAAAATATTTTTAAAAAAACTAAGTTTAAGAGCTATAAGTAGATAATTCGATGAGGCGTTGCAATCAGTACTCAGCCAGAGACACCACATGCCTTTCCTGGGGATGCCTAGGGGGACCTGGGAAGGGAATACACCGAACGAGGTCCTGACTGTGGGATAATCCCGGCAGAAACCTCTTTTCAGACTCGCAAGTCTGCCGTGCCAGGAACTGTGGAACCATTGCTATGCTACAATAGCAATGTCTGCACCCAACAACGGCGGTCCAAGGGCAGCGTTGAACAAGTGCAGTCCACGGGCAAGGTGTTGGAAAAAAATTAAAATTCAATTTAATTAAAGAAAACTTACATAAAATTTAAATAATAAATAAAAATGCGCTACGAAAACCATGTCTTATCACGTTGCTTTCTAGCGAGTGAATGAGTAACTTTGCTCCTAATGGCTGCGCGCATGCGCTTTGTATGCACTCTTCTGATTGGCGCTGATCTTGTATGCGACCTTATTGTATGCGATCTTATTGTATGCGATCTTATTGTATGCGATCTTATTGTATGCGATCTTTTTGCTTCGCGATCTTTTTGTTTCGCGATCATTTTGTATGCGATTTTATTGCATGCGATCTTTTTGTTTCGCGATCTTATTCCCGCGATCATTTTGTATGCGATCTTATTGCCGCGATCTTTTGACGTGATACCGGAAATAATCATTAATAAAGACTGAAACCCAACCTTATTTAACCCAAGATCTAACGCCTACCCAATACTCGTAAAGAAACTCTAAAGTTACTCCTTACGTATCAACCAAAAATCGTGACTCATTGTTTCGTCCTAAAAAACCGGTGAGACATACTTTCATTTTGTACTCAAACTTATCTTATATGTTAAGTTTAACGATTATTTGTAAGTTTTAATAACTTGTATTAAATCGATAAAAAGTAGTTATCTCATTGTGCTTCACTTTCATTTCGACACCTACTCAAAGAATTCGATATACATTACAATATACGTGTCTTCATCTCTGTCTTAAGCACTACCAGAGACTAAATCACAAACTCAATACCCATCTTAAGTGATATAAAGTTTATCTTATTATAGATGCTATTAGTTTTTGCGAATCTTAACATATATACTTTCACACTATACAGGTGTGCTCAGAATTAACTGATAACGATCTGATTAATTTTCTCAATAATTAGCTTTTAATATTTGAAAAATTACTCAAATACTGGGATTCATTTTGAGGGTAAGGTTTATTTGAAAAGTTAATGAATGAAAAAATAAATTTATACTATGTTAACTAGTTACCGTATTTTAACAATGTTTTTGCAGTTACTTAGTGTTAAAAGAACACTTTGTTATATAGATTGGAAAACGTATGAATATTTTGGAAAACACTCAATTTAATAATTATTACCAATGAGACAACAAATTTTAAAGAGTCATGAGTGATAATCATTTTTCTACCTATCTTTGAATCTTATTCAGAAGTATTGACATTCTAGACCCCTTTATTCTACTGAATACTTTATCTTGCATTAAATAATAGTATGTATTTAAATAATTGTTCGATCCTCTTTTGCGATGTCAACAATGAACTCTACGTCAAATTCTTCTAACAAAAGCACTATTGAAAAATTTAATATGATTGAGATGTTTTCATGAATTGAAGAGCTCATTGTTGAAGGCTACTGTTAAATAATAAAGTATTTCTAATTTAATTTGAATCAAATTCACCTATTTAAAATGACGAACCGCTGATGGTTGACATACAATATAATATTCATGGTCTACTGTTGTTATATTTTTTATGAGAAATATCTTTGATTATTAAATTGCTCAGTATTAGTATTTTGACAAAAAATATTTTTAATAAATGAATATGAGAGATTAGAAACTTTTGTAACACTTCAAAGTTTCAGTCATCAGTTATCAAAATGACTCATAACACTGTTCATGTATAAATATCCTATTATTTCATTATTTCTTCTCAAAAATAATTTCAATTTCAAAGTAGACTCAAAGCAAATAATTTTATGAGACTCGAGAATATCATTTCTCAAAAATATCATGACCTCTATCTAATGACAATATGAGACTTTCTAATTTTAGCCACAATTTTTTTTCTTCACTACTAATATGTACTTGTTAGCTCATTTAGTGAGAGTTAAAATTACATGTCAATTTAACTATAAAAAGATTGTATTGTTTTTCTCTTCATGTCATTATAAAAACAAAACGAAAATCTAAAATTACTGTAGAACTAATTTAATTGAATGACTTTCTAAGATAGTGTTTCTGACAGACCATGATAATAACATGTAAGCCAACATTAAGTTTGAATATAAACAGGGTGACCACCTCAAAAAATGTCATTCCGGGAGTTCCTGTTGCAAAGGGTGAAATAAGCACTTTTGCGAGAAAACTTAATTTATGTTCCGGGAGAGTTTATGTAAAAGTAAAAAATAAGTAAAATTTCTCCGGGAGTTCGACTCCTTATTCTGGGATTCTCCCGGACGTTCCGGGAGAGATGGTCACCCTGAATATCAATTGGTTCATGGTATAGGTAGGTATACTGTGGTTCGTGGTGAGTAAAAACCCTGTACCAGCCCAGCCTCAATTTGAATAATAATACTAAGTGTGCCTAAATTATTGAGAATCTTTTTCGATTGCAGTTAAATATCTATATATATTTTATTCAATACAATTATGAAAATTCTCATTACATCCATCAATAATAAATATTAACATATGCAATATGACATGTTACAACATAATTGAATATTATACATGAATAAAACTCAAATGAGTTTCAATCAAAATGAGTTAGACCACACTCTTTTCTATAAATTTATTTTTACCCAGAAATTGTCATTAATTTGAAAAGTTTACATTTAGTTTTTGATTTTGAATAGACAATAGATATTATTAGAAATCAAACTAAGTTATTGCAAAGCGCTAATAACATGCACACTATAAATGATTTAATTAATTTGTAATTAATAGACTTGATTATATGTCATTAAAAGTCATTAATTAATGAAGTCTTTAAATTCACATTTAAGTATTATCTCATTCTATCTCTGATCTTCTACTTAGCTCCCAACCACTCAATATCGAATGTTAAGTTTTTAAATTCTATTTGTTTTTTCTGTTCCGATCATTTCGCATAAAGAGTACAATAATATAACTTTCCTTAACTAATGTTCCTCAGTCTTCGTATTGTTTACGAATTATTATAACTTTAAACAATAACTTTTGATTGTATTTCTACGAAGCCCTACTCGCACTCTTTATGCGAAATGAATCGGTGTTTCGGAATTAACTGCTCATGAATCTATATAAATTCATTTTATATATTTCAACCTTTATATTAATGATTGTTTGAATACAGTCTTTGACTGTATGCTAAGTGAAGGTATTTAAGGCTCAATTATTAGTAGTTTATTAATCAGTCTAAATGTGTATCTTATATTTATTATTACTGTTGTGGCTCATTAATTATTTGAGATTATGAACAATATGAATTTGAGGTTAAGTTAATTGATATAATTATTTATGAGCAAAACTCAAGAAAATCGACTTCTGAATCAACCTCTAATTTGACTTCATTATTAATCTATAAATACAATATGAGACAACAACTCATTAACATCTTATTTCTCAAAAAAAAATTATAAGGGTCTGCTTTTGATCATTTTTGTACAGGATTCGCACAAAGAAAGGTGGTAAGTTTCAATAGTTCTGATAAACCTAAAGTTTTAATATTAAAATAGTGATAAACTGATATATTTATTTTATAAACTCTTCAATACACAGATTTTTATGATGATAGAATCTGAAGAAGAATAAAAGAGTATATAAACTACAAGTACCGTAGATTTAATATTGATCTCTTGATAAAAGAAATAAAAATTATTATACTTTGATTTCTTTCTCTTATCAAATAAAGGTTATTTTTATGACTAATGAATCTTAACTAATATGTTGACTTATATTAGAAATACTCATATTGCTAGCCATTGTTGGCTTAGGCGCTTACTCTTAACATATTTATTCCGTAACCGAATATTTTCTAATTGGTATCAAATGGAAGCATTTTAGAAGCACTTTCAAGATATCATATTGATGGCAACATTAGATGGCTATTCCGGTATATAGTTTCAATTATTTTCCTATGTATTTTTGCTTTGTTTTATAATTCAATATGTTTTTTAGGATATGAATGAATAGGAATTTAAAACGAATGAGAAAATAATTGAAACTATATAACTACCGGAATCGTCATCCAATATTGCCATCAATATGATGTCTTGAAACTGCTTCTAAAATGCTTCCATTTGATACCAATTAGAAGATTTTAGGTTACAGAATAAATATGTTATGCTCAATCGAAAATCCCAGTTTTCGGAGTTCGGGGCGCTGTCACTCTGATGGTAACAAATTTTCAGCCAAACAAAATACACTTATTCAATCATTTTTATAGTATTTTTGATTCCTTGCATCAGAATTCAAAAATTCTCATCAAGTTTTTCTGAGTTTACCTTTATCAATTGGTAGACCGAGCGGGAGCGAATGAGGTCTCTGAGACAAAAAGTTCGGTTCCAACCAACTCAAAAAAAATTTCGCTCGAAATCATTGAAGTTAAGGTATTGAATATCATCAAAAACCGTTTCAATGATTTTTAACAGAGACTGTATGACCTCCTATTGGTTGAAAAGATTATGAAAATCTTATTTCTAGTGTTTTATCTATTGAATTAACAATTAATTAATAATTAGATCACGAATTATAATACAAAGTCAGTCTTATTAGTTAATGTCTATTTATTTTAGAAAAATTGCTTTTAAGCCTCATGTGACTAGAAGGCTAAGTATCTTGGGATCTATAGACGAAAACACTGTTTTGACTAGAAACGCGTTTAATGTTTGAGTACATGTTATGTTTTATGGGAAATAATTATTGAAAGTAAAAAATTTTCGAATTTTTCACGTATAAGCTCATGTCCAAACTTTATTATAACATAATTAAAACTCAATAGAACTAGGGATGCCAACTCTTTTTGGAGTCTAGGCTGGAGAACATTTTTTAAAGGGGGTACCAAAGGATAATTTTCAAAAAATTTTCATCATTAGCCTGAAAACCAAAGGGGGGACCAAAGGAAAATTGTTCAATCTCCAGCTTTGACCTGATTTGAAGGCTGGAAATATGGTATCAAAGCTGGAGATTCCAGCGTAAAGCTGGAGACTTGGCATCCCTAAATAGAACACGTTTAAAGCAAATATGAAAAACAGTATAAGTGTCTATAGAACGCTATGACTGCCCTCCAAATATATGACAGGTTTATTCATAATAACAACATTAAAAGAATTAAAAATTTTAATGGGAGGTTCATATATTTCAATTATTTATTCGGAATTTATTTTGAATTTGATGTTTTTATATTGTTGAACACCACAATGTTCACAAATAATTTTATAAATATTTATATTACTTCGAGAATTTTAGAATTTTGTTTAGTTTGCTATATAAATTTTCATATTGTTGAATTTCATTGAATATGAAAAAATTTAAAGTCTAATTTCAACAAAGAAATCATAATATTGTAATAATATGAAAAGATAAACTCTAATTTCAATAACCATTGCACCATTATATTGAATATATATATATATATGCAATGCAATGCAATGCAAATATATATATATATATATATAATACTCATTCTTGTTTTACTTATGCGAAATGGAGTATTTCTTTCAAATTATCAAAATATAATGGTTTTGTAAGAACCTCCCATAGATATATGATGAAGAAATTTTCTATAGAAACTTTCTCATCATTTAGAAAATTCACTAATATCATCACTAATATGGTCATTAAAGAAAGTTTCGATGAAATCTGAAATATATAGACTCATCTGCAATGCATCTTCATTGCTACTCTATTGTAAACGTGTTATACATGAAAGTTTATATTTTAAGTTCATCAAAACTTATTTTATTAGCTGTAAATGCATAATCACAGGTAAGCTTTGTAATAAATAATAGAAAGTGGCATTACGATTGAAGTAAGAATTTAATCGATTTCAACATTCAATATTAAATAGTATGAAAGAAATATTTTGTGGCACAAATTGGTGAGATTAGAAGATTTGATGATTAGTTTACATTTAAGCCTACATTATTTCGAAAACAAAACTTCATTTTCAATATGTGAATGTAAATGACGACATCATTCAAGACATTCTTATATATATAATGAATAATTTCTAGCTTCTCATATCATTGAAGTACTTTGAGAAAAATAAATAGCTAAATACAGATTAAATACAGATATACTCCATAGAATAATATAGAGAATGTGAGCCACTATTTTGAATAATACATTGAAATTTTAATGCAAGTTAATTTACTTAATAATAGTCAGGCATTTGTTCATATTTCTCTCAAAAATTTGCATACAAACTGAAAAAATTATGATTAAGGATTTCATTTTAAGAGAATGCGCATAAAGTTGTAGATTTTCTTTAAAAGTGAATGTAACTTATTATATGAGACTCAGAGTTCTGTTGGTGTTTTAGTAGCAATAGATAGTTAGAAATGAAAATAATAAAATCAAATATCATTTGATTGAGCTCTTGTTTCTGATGAATCATATACAGTATAGTTTGAGATCAAAGTTTCAAATATTATAAATTGTGTGATAACATTTGAAAAATGGATTTAAGTAATCATTGTATCAGATAATTTGATTTCAAAAATAAGATTGTGGAGTATTTATCAAAATGGTAGTACC
>JAQFZT010002302.1:0-12036 GCA_034696325.1 Camisiidae sp. | reverse complement strand
AAGACAATGCGAATCTCCTCTAAACCTCAAATTATAAATCCCTTGACATTGGATTGAGTAAAAAGTTAATAAACTTGCCATCAATGAACGCCTACAGACAAAAATAGCAGTCAACTTGTGGATGAGAGTGCAAACTGAGCTTCAATATTATTTTAAACTCTAGTGCTATTCATGTTTAATGAAATTTGAAGTCAAGTGATTGTTATTTTAATGAGAAATTGTGAGTTAGTGCGGAATATAAGGTATGGTGTTATCGAAGTACTAGTTCACTATCAAACTCCTCATATCATGTTGTTCTGACATTCTTTAAAACATATTCAAAAGTATTATAATAAGAATTTTATATAAACATTTACAGTACAGAAAGTTCAAAGCAGAACAGGTGTCATGCGGTTAATGCTTTGATTTGAAAGGGAAAGCAAAGCAAGCCTTTAGAACCAGATTTGTATGAAGACTCGCGCTTGAGCTTCACTTTCGCAGAACATGTCTGTTTACAAAGCATGCTTACAAAGTGAATGCCTTATTAAAAAGGATTCATACACTAAGAATTCATTTAAGTCTCCGAGCCTTCATTCCAGTGCAGGTCAAAAACTCTTCACAGCTCAAGGGCGTAGCCTTTTATAAATTTGTCAAGACTTAATTCTATTGTAATGCCTTACATATGTTTATTCTTAGAAATTCAACAGTTTGAAAACCTCTCATCGTTTTAAATGCTCTCAAATATTTCAAACACAAATTGGAATCGATTTTATACCAAAAGTGTCATAATAAATATCTTTAGACTTACTTAAACAGTAATTTATGTGATTATAATGAGGTTAATGCACCTTTCGGTGTACCACAAACTCAGTCAAAAATACTGTCTTTTTTACCCAAAGAGTTATAATTCAAATAAAATAAAAATAAACAGTACAATGACTTCTGTGAAGAATATTTCACTTGAGAATTCCGTAATCAAAAGAATAGAATAAAGAGAATCTAATTATTTTTAATCAATATAAACAAAACTTATTTATTCATAAATTATCAATTCATCAGCATTTTAAAGGTCAATGTTTTGGCTAACCGTCAACTGTGAAAATGATTGCCAAACACTTCAATTAAATTACTAGAGATCTTAAATTCGTAAATAAACAATTGATTGGTATTCAAAAGAGTGAAGACTCGCACATAAAGAAAGTGTGACCAAAAACTTAAATAATGAAAACCTATAGAACTTTGGGCTTTACTTTTGAACAATAATACGAGATGTAAAATGTTTTGAAACATTCGCATAAAACAAACTCAATATTGAATAGAGTGAAACACATTGACTCATATTAAACAAATAAATTTTATTTGTATTGAAAAATTAGATATAAAATATTGCCATTTCATGATTGTGTATCGAAAAGAAAGAATTTCTACTTCTTCTCAGAATATATGAAACACGAAAAAAAACCAAATGAGACATATGTCAAAACAGGATATTTTTTTTATAGATCGAAACACAGTTAAGAATACGTTTGATGAAAATGAGACCATTTATCTATAAATTCTCATTTATATGTTATTGAAACAAATGATTCAACGAATACTTATTTATAATTAATTGAAAGCGTCTGACTATTGTTAGAAATTGATGGATTCATTGATTTCAAGTAATTTCATAAGAAAGTCACCTAATTTAACGTGTGTTCAAACTTACAATAAGTTAGTTTTATTTGATATATCAATAAGTAAAGGAGTTCTTCAAATTTGAATCATTACTAAAACGAATAAAAGAAGCGTCAGTTTCAGAGCTCATAAACACAGAGTAATAATAAAATAGTTATAAATTATTGAAATTTGTCAATACATATAAAGTTACAAACAATTTTCAGAACTAAACAAAAGAAATCCGTAAAATAGTGAACAAAGGGATAGTATTTTTCGTAATCGTAAATAATTCATAGTAACAGTAAATTTTTGTACAAATAATGGGTGAGAAATGAAATTTTCCCTCAGATTAAGTGGCGATAAAGAACTTGAAAAAACTATTCATTTCCACTAAAGTGCACAATAAGACAATTAACTTATTTTATGGTTGAATATGGAATGGAATACTAATAAAATACTAAATATCTTTTGCATATTAGTCTTACAAAACGTTAATTGATTATTGTTTTAAAGATAAACTTGAAAAATATGACATTTTTCTTATAAATACGAATAATAGTCAAACAAGATTTTAATCGCGAATGAATTCATGATTGAATTTTGATATGAAAATGAATAAATTTTATACCTGTACACAAAAGGGATCAATTAATTAAATCCTTGTATATTTTATAATCTGATGTTATTCATGAAGATTTAGATTATTTTGTTTGAACAAATTGAGATCTAGAGTAAAATGGTTTTTTGATGAATGGAAAATATTATTTAATAATACAGTTAAAAATTGAAATCCTGATAAATGACTGCTTTTACTTTCAATTGTGATTTAACTTCTAATCAAGAAAACTCGATAATTGGAATTTTCCAAAGGCAATAAAATGATTTTTCCATTTTTTTTAACTTCAATAACATGTTGGAAACTTGAAATTTATACAAAATCATTAGAAGAATTGATTGGTTGGTTAAAAGGAAGCTAAAGCATCAAATTAGAGGGACATGGTTTGAAAAGAGCACAAATGTCTTATTAGATTTGCATGAAGTTATCAAATTAATTTGAGAGTAAAAATAAAACGCAATTTCGATTAGCAATAGATTTGAAATTGAAATTACATAAAAAATATGATTTCCCAATAAAAGCATTTATTATGTATGAAAGTGTAAGTGCAAAATAATATAACGAGTAGTCCTTGATTACAGTTACAGGAGGAGGACTGACGACTGGTTGTATATATTCAACAGAACTTAACTTTAATACAATCGTTCATTTAAGAAAGTTGTTCTATGCTTACAGTTTAATAAGATGTTTGAATTGTCTTATGCTTAATGTATTTTGAAATAAGAGAGAAAATTTGCTAAAATTATATTTTTAAACCACTACAGTCGCTGTGCGAGAATTTAGAAACAGAGGTGAGAGGTGTGTATTTATACTTTGATACCCCCTTTTCATCTGTCAATTTGATAAAAGGTGGGACTTGTATGTATACAAATCATTTGGCTTTAGGTGCCGGATGCTTGAGGTAGTGAATCATTCAACTGGTTGTATATATACAGCATCATTGGGTGTAAGCTCTACAGAAACAGATTGTTATATTCATATAATCTTGATCTCAATACTTTTCACTCATTCAACAGAATAAAGAGATGAGAATTAAATCTACAGTCGCTTCTTATTTGTGGTGCAGTAGTGTATTGTGATGCCAACCGACTAGACTGAAGGACAAGCTTTCATTTCAAGTTGAAGCTAATTCAAAGTCTCGTTTAGTCTTAATTTTATTTATCTTTTATATACAAAGCTAACAAAATCAATAAAATAGCAAAATGTTAACAACACGGCTGAGGCCTTCTCTAATTTCAACATTTTTAAATAATGACAATAAACTTTTTACTATCATTTTCTCGTCAATTGTTTTGTGCATTACATTAAGTCAATGCGCTCCTATTGTAACGAGAGTAAGAAGAAATGTTCGTTCAGATGTTGGAGCCATGGTATGTAACAATACATTTTTTTGAAATTTATCTGTTTTTTTGCTTTTTATCAAAATAATTTTACTTTCTATAATGTATAAGATTGTAAATGTATGTTGAGAAACGTCAAAATTGTTTATTACTCATGAAATAGCTATCCAGAGTTTGATAATTGCTGTATCTGTTAGATTGGCTATAAGTTTAAGTGTTTTTTTATAATCTAATGTTGCATAAGTGTGTTAGTAGTGAAGTTATAATCTATAGAATCAAACCCAACCTTTATTTATAGAAAATGTCAAAAGATATTTCAATAGTTAAATTCAATTGTTGAGCGGTTTAATAGAAGAATATGATAATAAAAAGTGTATATTTTATAGAAAGGGAAAGTAAAAGTTTGCAAACTTGAAAAGTGCAATAATCTCTTTATTACACACAATGTCAAAGACAGCCAACAAGTCATGCCTAAGTTGAAAAATCTTGAGTCGAAAGGATCAACATTTTAGGTGGTATTTTGAGTAGAATAAGCTTAGAAAAAGTTAGTGCATCGAACTGTCAGAATAGTTGTTGTGGACCTGACTAGGAGTGCTGCGAAGGGATGTGTGGGTGTCATCATTTTGCATCACATCATTGCAATAATGCATTCAGACGGATGACCCTTTCCATACACAATACGACAACACCCTTTATATTCTTCACTTAATTTAGGGTTACTTCAAATTCTATAACAATGTCTTCGGACATTGTCTTTAGGCGTTGAGTCTAACTTTATTGGAACAAATATTTCCACTTCTTTCATATCAAATTCACTTTCGAAGTCCTTGAAAAGCAATTCAGTCAAAGCCATCGAAATTGAAACAAAAGCTTTAAAAAAAGAAAATATAGTACAGACTGAAAGCTATTTTAATCAGTGAATCTAAAATACATGCGAATTTGAATGACAATCAAAAATGTTGAAACTTTAATGCATTGTCAGTGCCAGACATTTAGGAGAGTGGATAACATATAAATGAAGCTTGAATTACAATATAAGTGCTTAGCAGTTAGCCATCAATTGAGATGGAGTTGTGGATGAACAATAGGGAAATGGTATTATTAATAATGACCCTGAATTCTGCCATTCGTCAAATGAGAAAATTATCAGAAGTAAAATCGTGATATGCCTTAAAACCTAACCAACATCAACATCAATAATTAAATCATCGATGGCTTTGAATTTATAAGTTGTTTGAAAAAACTTATGTCAAAGCTTTTGTACAAAACATATTCAAAAGAAAAAGCCCATAAGGAAAATAACTCAAGTTTATTAGTTTAATGTGTTTGACTAATACTTAAATCAGATAATTTTCATATGCAATACTGACTCAACTTGTCTCAGACAAAAGGCCCGCTTTATCACTGGGAAACTGTATCTTGAAGGACAGCTCTATATACTATTTTCAGATTTATTTCAAACTTCAAATACTTAATCAACAATTCAGAGTAACTCATGACTCATCTCAAGTTATTCATCGATCAATAAAAGCTAACCAAAGAGATCAATGTCCCCTCACATATCATATGTTACCATAAGGACTCTCTTCCGCTGAATCATAAGTTTAAGAACATTAAACGTGCTCCACATCCTAAATAGCAATTAATTTCATGCAAACACATGTGAACTCCCACTTCTTTTCGACTTAATGTCTAATAACTTTCATTATACCGTATAATCAACTTCTATAATAATAAACAATTCAAGACATAACTGATAAATGTATCGCAATTTATATACCGTTTGCCAAAAGTGAGAAATAAATTTCATGTATATTTTGAGGTTCAAAACAATCCAATAAATCCAATGAATTGAGAAAAACTAGTTTAACATAAGAAAAACATTAAACACTGAGAAGAAGAAGCAGTTAATGAAAGTATAATCGCGAAAGTTTTCAAATAAATTTGGAAATTGTGTAGAACTGAAGTGCATATTATTATAAATATTGAAGTGATAAACAGATGAGAGTTTATGAAACTTAAAAATTTATTGAACAACTAATTCTCACTTTAATGTTAGAGTTGGTATAAAACAATTAAAGTCGAAGTTGAAAAACAAACAATATTTAGACATCCCTTTGGGATATCCCATGCCTTTCTATTTAATTTCAACGAGCATTCAATGTCTTATTTTTCAATTAAAACTAATAAATCAAATTCTAAATAATTTATAATAATTATTATTTATATTAATGGCTTTCATATAGAAATAACAATGAATCAAAAATTCTACAAAATTTCAAATAGATTTAGGTAACCATTAAAAGTAATCTTTCAATTTAAATAGAAAACTATTCACGCTATTCATCATTGCATGAGTAAAGTGAAGGTCGCATTGATTTTTATTTATTAAAAAGTGTAAGTCATTGTATTTCACAGGATTTAATGGTTTTTAGAAAGAGTTTTACTTTTGCTTCAAATAATTCAAACGCAGTTTCAACATATAATTTAAAATAATCGATTAATGGGAAGATCACTAATGCTTTTCAAATTAAAATTTTATTTGAGTGAATTTTTTTAAAAGTTTTATCAATGTTTTCAAGTAATACACGTTTATTTGACTCAAATCGACAAAATTCAATTCGAAGAAAACTTTGTGATTTTTTTCCAGATACAAAAATAGCAAAAAATCCAAAACATTAGATTTCAAAATGCAGTGAAAATCCTGAAAATCAAAATTTTTATCTAATGATGGGGTCTTCAATAAAATGACAAAATGCTATCACCTGACTATTTTTGATGGCCTGCATTCTATTCGAGTAATAATTATTGGCATTAATATCAGGTTTCTTTCCATAGAAAACAAATTCTGAGAAATTTTTAGCAAAATAACGCAACCCGTTCTCTGACGACACTTCAATAATTGATTTCAATGACTTAAATTAACCGAAAACTTTATTGAAATTTGAACAAAACAAGAATTTGAATTATTGTTATTTGAATTGATTTTATGAAATTAACCGAAAAACCCATTAACAAGTTATAATTAATGAATAGCCATGAAATGAAATACAGTATGTTTGATAGAGATCGTGATGGTAGAAACTTTGATTAATAGTGTATTCAAATAGAAATTGAATAACTTGTAAAAGCGATACTTTCAATGCAAACTAAGTTTATTACATAACTTTTCGATATCTGTTTATCAGTTTTTTTACTCTTCAAATTTAAAAATGCACAAAATGTTTGACTGAAAGATAATTTTAATCATAAATTTATCATTGATTAGCTCTATCTTCAGCGGTTCGGATACATGAACGAGAGCGCAGCTGCAAATTTAATTTCGGAAAAAACCTATTCGAGTGCAGTCATGGAATTTCAACGGTTCGCCGGAATCAATGAAACTGGTATTGAAAGATAAAGATTTGAGTTCAAGATTCTATTCAACGGGTTTCTAATCAATTTTAGGGCTTTTGAACGAAGAAACTATGGAAATGATGAATTCTCCGCGTTGTGGAAATAAAGACAAAGTTGGACACAGCGAAGATGCAAAAAGAAGAAAACGTTATGCATTACAAGGTTATTATTATTTATCTTATATAATATTTGTGAGCGTTTAATTCAGTTTTCACTAATCTTGACACACTTGACATACTATAACAGTTAAACAAAATGCAATTAATTGAAGCAATGAATCCAATGAGGCTTTTATATTGAAATTAAGTTTATGACGCAAATAACTATGCATTCATACAGCTCTCATATTGTATAAACTGTACGTATTGTATAGTTTGTGACATTTTTTCCCATCAAAAACAAGTTCATTTGTTTAACTGTATACACAAATGAAAGTTTTCAAAATATGTTTATCCAGACACACAATGTGTTAAAAATTCAAGCGAATCAGTTCTAGGAATAGTAAAACAATTATAATTGTGGGAATGAATTAATGATTCAGAGCTACTGTTCGTTATCTCATTCATGAATTAACAGGAAAATGTTGCGCTTCGACGATGACAAATAATCAACAATTAATAAGCATTTCTTACATTTTTATTATACATTAAATAATAAAAGACTTATTGAATACTAATTATTCAGGTTCTAAATGGCGTCGAACGGACCTGACATATAGAATATCTCAATATCCGACTAAATTTCTATCGAAGAAAAATGAAATCGACAAAGAAATAGCGAAAGCATTCAAAGTATGGTCAGAAGTGACACCGCTTTCATTTGAAGCTAAAAAAGAGGGACGCGTTCACATTGATATAAGATTTGTATCAGCTGAACACGGAGACGGAGACCCGTTCGACGGGCCGGGAAATACTTTAGCGCACGCATACTTTCCACAATACGGAGGTGACGCACATTTTGATAATGAAGAATATTGGACTATTTCTTCTTATTCCGGTATTTAAATCATTCTTAATTACTTCAAATCTTCAATAATTAACTCATGGATACAATAGGAACAAACGTATTCCAAGTGGCAGCACATGAATTGGGACATTCATTAGGTTTAGGGCATAGCAGTGTTAGAGACTCATTGATGGCTCCATTTTACCAAAAATATAAACCAAAGTTTCGACTCCATCAGGACGACGTTCTTGCCATTCAAGCGTTATATGGTGTCAGAGAGACTGCTAAAGATCCGTCAAATATACCAGAACCTAAGCCAGTAGATCCCGATCCAAGTGGTGATGGACCAGATCTATGTCAGGACAGCTCAGTCGATGCGGTCACGCGTATAAGTGATGGAACCACTTATGTATTCAAAGGAAATCATTACTGGAAAGTAGAGACGAACGGTCTCGCAGATGGATATCCCCGAAGAATTTCAAGTGATTGGGACGGATTGCCCGGCAATTTAGATGCTGTGCTCACTTGGGCTGATGGAAAAACATTCTTCTTTAAGGTAAAATCAAATACAATCATTGTAACCATTTAAATGCAATTAATTAATTAATAAAAATAGGGCGATAAGTACTGGAGATTTAAGAATATGCGAATGGATAAGGGATATCCCAAACCTATAAGCACAGGCTTTGCAGGCATTCCAGACAAAATTGATGCCGCATTTGTATGGAGCGGAAATGGAAAGACCTATTTCTTCAAAGGTATCATTTCTATCATTTTTCATATTTTAGCAGTTATTCAGTTCTATTGTTTATGAGATTTATTGAACTGATATATTATTGAAAATTAGGTAACGATTACTGGAGGTTTGACAGCAAAAGTGACCCACCAGTCAGTAAACAATATCCGAAACCAATAAAGAATTGGAACGGTTTGCCTAATAATATTGACGGTGCCTTCAAATGGGAGAACGGAATGTCATATTTTTTCAAAGGATCTCAATATTTCCGTTTCAATGATGTCGACTTCGAAGTAAGAATAGATAACTAGAATGATTTGCATGACTTATAATATTGTTTGAAATTGATATAAAGGTTGACACGAAAGCGAAGCCTCCATTCCCTCGTCAGACAGCCCAGTGGTGGTTCGACTGTCAGGCCGCTAGTCGTAAGAACAAGAAGCCTAAGAATCGCGGCCGAAGTGGCAGCTTAGTTAAGGACGACACGAAATCTGTATATATCGGAAACGGTGACAGTAATGACATGGACTACCAATTAGATAGTGATCAACAGACATCAGCCACTGCCACATCATATGACGCACATATAGTTAAAGTGGATAAGGATGACAAAGAGTGGAAAATGCACGGCCGACCAGATCATGATGAACTAGTAGATGATTCTACAAAACCATATTCGAGTTCAATTAGCTGTAAGACTAACGACTTACTAATACTTTCATTTCTATTTATAACAATTTTCAAATATGTATTTCATGGGTCAGCAAACGGTGAGAAACCATGAATTGGTTCTATTATCAAAACCAAATGTTAATTTGTTGTTAATAACACTCTGAGTTATGGATCCGTGAATACATCCAATGGATTTATGCAACAATTAACTAATTATTACAATACTATCAGACAATGCAATAATTTTTAAAGCATTTCAACCAATATTTTGAAACATTTTATAATTTTCTATAAATATCTTCTCATAATTCACATGGAATTTACTTAATTTATAAACAATCACTTAAAGCATCGAACGGTTTTAGTTGTGCAAAACCAACTTTGATTTCTCTTCAAAGAAGAGTTGTATACCGGTATTCAATAAGTCATTACTCCCAAACCCATTTGAAACCCAATCCTTAACCCATATTAACCAATACCTTAAGTGCCAACTCCTATCCCTTTCGTTATTATTAATAATGATATGTTATTTAATTTGTAGTCAATTGCCATTATGTAGTGTGATATCAATAGCGCTATCATTAATAAATTGAAAATTTTTCAAAAAAGTTGCCTTTAATTTATGCAAATTATATGTAGCGCTAAATGTTCTATACTTTTAAAGGTGAGTCACATTCTTATAATTATAGACTAACCTCTTATCTCTTAATCATCGCTATCATCGCTATGATCTGGACTTTCATCTTCAGACTTGTTGTATTTATTTTTAATTTTTTCTCTGATAAGTAAGCCTTTAATTAATTTTTTCCAATTTCCATAAACACGTTTCTCTCTCTTTTCGGATTCACGCTTCCGGGCATTATCTTGCTCTTCATTCCAGGCGTCTATTAAAGTATCTTCAAATTCTTTGCAAACAATAAAGCCATCCATAACTGGATGAACGCCGTGCCCTCCGTTGTTATTATCGAATCCGACAATTGCTGGCACACAATCGATATTCAATTTATTAGCGATTCTAAGCAAACCGGGCAATTGCAGATGAACTGTGCCTTTAGGTAACATACTTGACTGGTAGAGGTCAACATTGCCGTATTCATTACGCGGCACTTTTCCGTCTTTAGCTTCGGGTGGAACATAAGCTTCTGTCTGCCACTCACCGAACAACTCGAGAGGCAGATCACGTCTCCATGTTTTTGCATATTTATCCCATTTAGGCCTTGAGGTCACCATTTTATAAGGAGTTTCACCTATTTTCACAGTTCGTGCACGCCTGACCCATGTTTCTCTTGACCTTAATGTTTGAACACATTCACGAGCATAGACGGGCTCGCCTTTGAAAAATCCAAGAGAAGGTGCATCTGATGGATATATTCCTTGAAATTTTAATAAATCTTTCTTAAGTACATAAAGCGGATGATTCTTATATTCGCTAACTTTGTTGGGCAGTGGTTTCGAAGAGAGTTTATCTTCAAATTCCGTGTCTTCTGCCTTTTCGGCTGCATTTTTAATTGATCTTTGAAAAGGCGCTAATGTTTGTGACCACCAATTCTGGTCAACACGACGTTTCTTCATCGATACACTCATCCAATCACTAGAATATCGTTGAGTGACTTCTCGAATATATCCTTCACTATCAACTGCAATAATATATGAGAATTGGGGTAATATTTTGTTCGCTAATTCATTAGGTTTATCAATCATGTCATTCAATAAATCACAACAAATCCATTTTCGTTCACTTTCAACATAAACTTCAACCCAATATTCCAAAAGACTTGTTTTAGACTCCACTGGAATAGACTCTTCTGAATCAGAAGAGACTATTTTTTTACGATTTTTAGATTTAGGTTTGTCCGTAGCTTTGGTTTCTTTAGAGGTTTTTGAAGACTTTTTGGCATTTGAAGATTTTTTCATACTTTCCAATTGCTTTTCACTGAGTATTAAATCATTAGCTTTAAGATCGACGGGATTTAAGACATAACAGAGCCTAACATTATATTTTTCGTTAACACTTCTCAGTAACGAAATGAAAGTCAGGTTGAATTCAGTGCTATCTTTGGCAATTCTTTCCTGAAGACATCGACAAATAGAGTCAGTCATCGACTCTTCTGCCTCTTTTGCAGCATATTTTAGTTGAAAATTTTTCTTAAACCACTCAATGAAATCATTGAAAAACTTAAGCGTCAACTTTCTCGGTGTTTTCAATTGATTAATAGTAATAGAAAAGGCAATGGCTCTGACCATCTCATCATTTGCCGATTGATTCAAATAAAATGCTCTGGAAATGAATAAAAGTAAACTTGTCTTATGTTTATTTAACTGCAATTCTCTCTTAAATCTATTAAGTCTTTGTCGAATTATGTCATTAAAATCAACGCATTTCTTCTTTTTCTTTGCTTTCCCGAGAGGATCATTAATAGTGATCTCAACACCTTCTTTAGGAATATCTGGATTATAGTCATCCAAATCAGACAAATTATTGTCTTTCACTTCCTCCCACTCTTCGTCTTCGGATGAATCGGAATCAGCTTTGATTGCATTTTGTTTAACAATATTAAACTTTGGCTTTATTTCGGGCTTAAATTCTTGATCACTTCCAGCGCTGTCTTCGCTTTCGATAATATTGTCGTCGCTTTCACTCGAAAAGTATTTACTTTTCTTACTTTTGGATTGATTTGAGACCACATTTGAGA
>JAQFZT010002301.1:0-12038 GCA_034696325.1 Camisiidae sp. | reverse complement strand
ACAAACTTTTGATATCTCCTTCACCTTATAATATATACAATTTAATTAATTCAATGCCAATGCTATCATATTTATATATTAGCAGTACTCTATGTTTTAATCAAATACCAGCCAATACATTGGCGAGTAGTTCACTCACACAAATAATTAATTTTAATTTGACAAAATTGAATAATTACGCCTACAATTTACTCAACAATATTGAGAACATACAAGTCGGAGGAAATTTTGATTTCATTCCATCGAATGCTTTCGTAGTCGAGAGTTTTAATTCAAATATAGATCTCAAGATCACTATTTCTAATTCACAAATTAATGGTTCAAGTTTTGAAACAGGAGTTTTCACAAACATTAATAGAACTATTCATTTAAATTTTCAAAATAATAAACAAATGAAACATTTGGAAGAAGAGGTTTTTAAACCACTTTTTGATGGATATCCAGAAAGTACTGTTCAATTGAATAATAATCCACTTGATTGTAATAATTGTAATTTAAAATGGGTTATTGAGAGAAGGGATAAGTTATTGTCTAAAATAAATGATGTCAAATGTTCTGATGGGCTATCATTTCATAATTTGACTGTTGATGACTTTGTAAATTGCACTCATAATGAAGGTATGATTTTAACTTAAATTCATTCAAACTTACACTTTCTTTTTTAACTTTCTTAATAGTTAGATATTTTAAAGATATATACTTTCTTTTATAGCAAATTTTATTGGTTGTCTCTATTATAAAATAAGACTCATTGAGAAAGTTAAAATTTTCAAAAAGACCTTAAATAACAGTTAGTTCAATCAACTGATAATACATAAAAATATTGAAACTCAGTGAAAAAGCATGCTTTCATAAACCCATTCATTATATACATTTATTTCTTTGATCAAAATGAAAACAATGAATAACTAGAGATGAACAATTATGCTTTTTGAGTCAAAAAGCATAGTAAAAGCATAATTTCGCGTCAAGAGCATAAAAAGCATAATATTGAGTTCGGAGCATAAAATAGCATAATTTAATTTGAAGAGCAAAAGAGGAATAATTTATAAACCAAATCTGAAAATTTACAATTTTTCTTTGAAATCAGTCGTCTTACAAGTTATTTAATAACTATTCCTTAAATTTTTTTGACTAACAATCATTTCAGGTCATTGCTATGAAGTTATAATTCTAAACTTTAATTTTTTGGCATAAATGATTTAATACGGAAATAATTGAATTGTTAAATAAATAGTTTGACAAAACTATTAATAAAAATTAAATTCTATTCTGAATAGTATGAATGTTAAATAATTTTAATTTGATAGTTAAAGACGAATAATTATGCTTTCAAATTTTACCAATTTATGCTCGTTTTATGTTGAAAAATTATTCTTTAATGCTCAAAAAATTGTAGTTTTATGTTTTGAATCACGCTTTAATGCTATTACTTTCCTGAATTTTTAACTAGTGGTGGAATCAAACAAGTTTACAGTTTCGTAATTTCTATCGTTTGTCTGTCCGTGACTTCATTGTAAAATTTTATGTTATTGAAAAATTTCCTACAATTGAGAATTCAACAATGAACTTCTCATTATTTATAAAAAACATTATTCAAATTTTTATACTATTAAAACTGGGTAAATTTTTCTGAAGGCTTCATTAAAATTTTTCGTATTATTGAGCTTCATTATAGAATGAGACTCAAATTTTAATGCCATTACAAATTGCCGCAACTGTTTAGAAGTTTTCAATCTATGAAAATGTATTCATTTTTCGTACAGTTGCAAATGTACTCATAGCGTTGACTGGTACTGTAATCAGAATTTTTGGTCTGGGAGGCTAAATAGGAGGCTAACTATTCTTTTGGATCTAAATAAGTAGCTAACATGTCTGGTGAGCTAAATAGATTGCTATGAAATCATTTGGGGTAAATAGGGGGCTTAGCATTTCTATTCTGGCTATTAATTGAAATAATTCTCAATTTCAACCTTAAAAAGAAAGCTATTTGGAAATTTTTGGGGGAGCTATAGCCCCCTAGCCCATAGCTAATTACGATTGTGGCGTTAACCCTATAAAAAAGTTTAGTTTTTAAAACCATATATAACAACCAAATTATTAGACACCCTTTTGAAACTTTGCAAACTATAAAGATTAATTGTCCTTTAATATCAATATAATTGAGATGTTTTCTTGTTGTGTTAAATTTGTAGTTTTTTCAATTAAATACACAATCCATCAACTATTTCACTACATATTATCAATACTGAGTCAGTCTTTTTATTTATTCGTTACGTAATAATAATATTTTTGAATGAATATCTCCCTTATTTTTAAGAATTTAGTTTTTTCCTTCTACTATAAAATAACAACCCTAGAGAATTCAATTTCAACCAATCAAATTGATCTACCCAATCACAATAGCTTACCGCACCTTCCTCTTTAAAAAATAATCTTTACTTTACTCTTTATAATGACTTATAATTGCAATCAATATGAAGGCATGAATTCGAATAAGATCTATTAAGCCTCTTGGATTTTATCCTAACTTCAAAATTATAGTATTATTGAGAAATGTATTAAGAATAAAATATTATAAGCTTTTAAATTTCTTAATTTCAGTAAAGTTGAAGTTTTAGGGTTGTAAAAAATTATTAAAAAAAACTTCAATGAAGGCATTTTTATTCAGAATCAATTAATTATGACACCACTAATTACTTAGTTGGTCAGGTTTGATATATATTTATCAATTATAAGAATGCATTTTTTGTAACATGTTCAAATAATCTGAAGAAACAACGACATCACCTCCTCCTTCTACAATTCAATTAACTACAGAGTCAATTAAAATCCCTGAACATATTTGTAATTTTGATGGACATTACGATGGGGAATATGGTATAACTCATTGGCCACCCGTTCGTGAGGGAGAAGAGTCTCAAGTAAAGTGTAGTTATGGAAATGCAAGTATTAAATGGTTATGTCGTCAAAATGGTGTGTTTGATAAAAATGGACCTGATTTTAGTGAATGTTCGTTAGACAATATCAAAAATAAAATAAAAAACATATCGGATATTAATGATGTCAATGAAATTCTCGAAAATATTGTTGAGAGTATAAAAAATGATAGTTCTATGACTTCTAGTGAAGAATTGAAACAAATTATCGATTTTATTCAAATTTTACACAACTTTGTCGCATCGATTCATGAAGAAATAGGTTTTGGAGAAGCACTCAATTTAACGAATAACTTCATTCACATTTTCAGTGATATAATGAATCAAAAGTATGCGTGGAATAATACGAGCGATAGTGAGAAGATCGAAACGGCATCACAAATATTGCTTTACATTCAGTTCACTTCTTTCATTTTGAGCTGTAAACAAAATGTAACCAATCATTTAGAAAGAATTACGACTGAAAATATAATTGTTGAGACATATCATACAAATTTGAATGAGAAAATTGATTTTGAAGCAAATAATTCTTTCATATCTATTCCAAAAGAAATAAATTCAGAGCAAAGTAGTTCCTGCAACAACTCAGGAACTGCTGCTCTCATCAAAAGACTTGAAAATTATTTAATAAGTGGAGTTGGAAATGAACAGCAAATCAATACTGAGATAATTTCTTTCAGTATAAATAATGCAAATCAAACCATTCCATTAAACGATGAGTTGAAAGTTAGAATGAGGTAAGCATTTGTGTTCTCATCTAATTTTTGATAATTAGTTTTGAAAACTTTGAAAATATTTATTTTTTATGAAATACATTTTTCAGTTTAGAACATAAGGAGAGATTAGAATTTGGCGATAAAATTATATGTGTTTTTTGGGATTTCAAATCAATGAAGTGGTCAACCGATGGATGCCAACTTATATTTCAATATTCAAATCGTGATTATTCTATTTGTGAATGCAATCATTTAACAAATTTCGCTGCGATTATGGATTTGAGTGGAAGAGAAAATAATGATTTAGTAAAATCAATACTAAC
This sequence comes from Camisiidae sp., assembly GCA_034696325.1. Lineage (NCBI taxonomy): Eukaryota > Metazoa > Arthropoda > Arachnida > Sarcoptiformes > Camisiidae > Camisiidae sp. The sequence continues at coordinate 8,060 of JAQFZT010002301.1, read as the reverse complement.
CTATGTTTGTTGTGGACTTTCAATGATTGGTCTTATTCTCACGATTTTACTCATTTTGTTCATCAAAAAAGAGAGGTCAATTCCAATAACAGAAACTTTAACAAAATCAAAAAATATGATAACTTGTAATCTATGTATAAGTTTGCTAGTTGCGAACTTATTAATTATTTTTGGAATTAATAGAACTGATAATAAGGTAAATCTCATAAAAACTTACCTTTATTTTTGTTTATATTAAATTTTTAATTTAGTTGTTATGCCAAACAATTTCTGGATTATTATTATATTCATTGTTGGCATCATTTTCATGGATGCTTTTGCTTGCGTTCAACTTATATGAAAGAATTGTTCATGTATTCGGTTATAATATACAAAATTATTTGACACTCTCTTTTGGATATGGAGTTCCTGTACTAATCATTTTGATATCTTTCACTGCAATTTGGTTTAAAAAGCAAATGTTTTTTGATGCACTCATAGGAGACTATTAGTAAGTCTGAAAAACCATAACTTTAAATCTTGATTCTTCTCATCCGAATTTCTTCACAGCTGTTGGATATCTTCTGAGAAACATTCGGGTCACATTTGGATTATAATAAGTAGCATTTTATTCTTATAAAATATTTTTACAAGTAATTCATTTTCTCATATTTTATCAATTTTAGTTCCGGTTCTGACTGTACTCTTGATTAATGCAATTCTACTGTATATTTCGTGGACTAAAGTATTTTCTGAAAATTCATTTCGTAAAGCACTGAAGACTAAGAAAGCTGTTCTGTTCAGTTCTCTTCTATTCAATTTGGGATTCACTTGGATTTTATTTATACTTTATAACCAAAAACTTGGGTCTTATTTCTCATACTTTTCTTATGCCTTCATTGTATTGAATGGATTGCAAGTATGAAAACATTAATTATAAACAGTATCGATATAAAGCTTGAAATTTTTTCTGTACATAACAATTAATGAGAAAATAATATTTTTTTCAGGGATTCTTTATTTTCGTATTTCATTTAGTGTTTGTTCTCAACAAAAAAAAAAAAAGAAAAACTTAAAAACTTAACTAAATTCCTGATGTTCTCAAAAGAATCGGATGTCATAAAAATATAACAATTCAAATCTTATATATTTAATAATGGATTTCTTGAACAAAAAGTTAGGGAATTAAAAAACTTTGAAGACTTTATTATCCGATCGACGGAATAATTTCCCAAATATGGTTAAGATCAAGACACAAATGAAGTATTGATATATTTTTAGGATAAGTGTAATAAATATCTTATCATCTTTTGATTTCAATCCCTATTTATATATCTCAAGGCAAATATTGGCCGTAAGACAAAATTATGTATTTAAATAAACAGAAAAATAATTTCTACTTTGAAAATGTTATACCAATTAAAGTTTTAATTTATCAAAATAATAATTTATTAATCTTTAGTTGTTTAACGGCATTTCTCCAGTTGTAAATTCAATAAATAAACAAGAAATTAGATTAAATCATAAATAATATTAAAGTTTATCTGATAAAATTGAAAGTAGTTCATAATGTTTAACTCAATTAAACGCTTCAAAGCTTCAATCGTTTGCTTTAATTGCTCTGTAAATTAAAAAGACGTGTTTTTGTAATTTTTGTAGATTCATATCCTGTTTATTTAAGAATTTGTGTTTCTACACTGTGTTAATTATTAAATATTGAGTATTTCTGCTGATTGTATAAAAATAGTTGATTTTTTCGAGTTATGAGCTTTATAAGATTGTAAGAAAACTGGAGATGAAAATGAGAATTTTATTCAAATTTTTTTACAAATAATTTAAAATTGACCTTCTTGAGCACGAATGCACCGCTCATTTTTTCCCCACCACTTTAAGAATACCCCACGCAATTGTTTTTAAATTTTTGATGTAAATAAGTTTTTGACTGCCCTATCAATGAATAAAACTCTCACCCCTTTACATTTGTTTAAATTTCTCAAAAGTGAGTGATGGACGGAATGCATATCTAAGCTTCAGGAAGGTTGGGCAGCACTTCAAATTTTTAATCTTCCAAATAATCTCGGATTATTGATGTCGAGAAAAATCCTGAAAAAGCTTATTTTCTGTTACCTGACTTTAACGGCTTATTTAATGAAGACACTAAGACATGAGGAAGATATGAGTCCCCATTCTATTTAGCAGTTGTCTTCGAGTTATATTTCAACCATTTTATCAATTCGTTTGTCCTTAAGAAATCAATAATTTAAATTGAACATTTTTTTCAAAATTTTTAGTGGTTCTTTATCATTGAACACCCATACCATCGCTTCTGGATAAGGTGGTGCCCCATCATTAATGTCATTATTATCAGATATTGAATTTTTGATATGATCACCTTAATCTCTTAACTTCTTGTCTAATCAATTCAAATCTAACTTTGTGCTCAATAAAAACTATAAATGTTTCTTAAATTTAGAGAGAGCTTTCGCCTGTAACTCTACAAAAAAGCCCTTAAAATCATAAATGATAAGCAAAATTTAGCATTATTAAATGGGATTAAATTTCATTCTTTCGGGACATAGAAAATAGATATTTATTATATCTTTTTTTATAAATAGAAAATATGAGAACCAGTCCGGCAATTGAACCCGAAGTCTTCCGATAAAATATCGGACGCTATGGCGACAAGACATGAAAGATTTTCTCTATTCCAGGATTAAAGAATAATTTTTGCTGGATTCAGTAAATTGTCTTCTTTTCATACCATTTCTTGTACAGGTATATTAAGAGCATCCTCGCGTCCAAACTTCTTAAGTATTACATTAAGAACTAATGATTCGATGATTTTTTTTTGTCATCGTTTCAAAGTTTCTACGAATAATTTGATTGATTTCTCAATTTTTTCTCAATATTATTGATTTTTTGAATAGAATGTGTCATATAAAATGTATAAATATTCAAAAGACAAGTAAAAGCAGTTACACAAGTGGTGTTAAATGCTATGAAATATTTGATAAAATTAATGTTTTATTTCAATTGACTTCTTTGAGCCATTACTATTACGTTAACAGAAGGTTTACAAGTTTTTTTCTCAATTCAATATTGAATGATTCAATTATAAATAAGTAATTCATTTTCAATACATAATTTGAATTGAAATAATATAAGAGCAGTGATATAATGATAGCAAAAGTACCTGATTTCTGAATGAAAAAGATATTGTTACATCTTCATAAAGAAACACAAAGTAGAAAAGAGTTATAATTGTATAAATTATTGCAATCATCATCAGAATAATGTAAATGATAGCCAGAATAGAAATCATCCCCAGTTATGAAATGTTCTATCAACATGTGATATAAGTCTTTATATTTAAATATACAGGGTGTCTCAAAAGTTCGGACTCATAGGTATTTGGAATTAATTAAAACTTTCTTTCAATTTCAGAAAATTGGTACGGAGGTACTAAAAAATATTCAGAGGGGGTTCAGAGCAATATTATATTGATATGTGTATGCAACTTCAGGGCATGCAATTTGAACATTTAATGAAATAAATTTAAATAGTGAAATCTGCCTATGAGTCCGGAATTTCAAGACACCCTGTACATCAAGTTTATCCGTTGAATCCTTTACATTACTTAAAAGCTATTATTTCCAAAATTGAATTTTATAACAAAACGAAAATACAATGGAAATTTCAATAACTAAAGCTATATAATTATTGAAATTCCAATATTGCTATCAAAATTATATCTTAAATGATTAGTAGTCGTAGGATTGTTTAATTGAAGCATCCCTTCAAGGCTTCACGAGAGGAAGAGCTTTGACCGACGGCATTCTTCATGTTAAGATTCGTTTATTCATCAGGTTCAACAAACTATGTATATGTGTGTAAAACGCAAAGATTGACATAAAGCTACCTTGAGCTGAGTTATCAAGGCTCATTCTTAAAATAATATCTTTAAGCTTATCACTTAATTTAATTTTATTGTAATGATGAACACAAATATGTTTCATTTAAAAGTGATGACTTCCTATGATATTGATGTTAATACTATCGTAAAATTCATATTAAGTCGGTTCTACTCCAAGCCGTTTTTACATTAAGCCATTCTTATCTTAACTTCTTTTTGCCAAATATCTGAAATTCATGCAAACGCGTCTGATTAATTCCTATATAAAGCCGTTTATTAAATAAAAAATATATTTAAATTCGAAAAATTTCAATAAACTTTAGGATATTGATTTTTCATTGCTTTAAAATCATCTTGAAGGTAGTGAATTAAAGTGTTATTTGATTTTTTGCCATATTGTTATAATTTTGATTTTTTTCAATATTTATTTTAATCAATTGTAGTGAACCGATCTGAACGATCTCATAATTCAGTTCACTATAAATGTAGTGATCATATGATTATGAACTTTATCTACTATGCGATCACTTTCCATGTACTTTCCAGTACTTTCTTGACAATGATGTCACACATTATAAATCACATAAAAGGTATTGCTTTCAATACCAAATCGCTCTCTTATGTTCCAGCTCTCATACAGAACACAACTCAATGTAGTTATATATATTTATTCAAATGTATTATTAATTGTATTTATTTAATGTTTATAAAGTGTTATATTTCTGAATATGCATTCCTTTCATTTCAGACGCCCTACACTTAAAGTGTTTTAAGTGGATCACAACCTCAAGTAGAACTAAACCTCAAACACACACCAATCCAGTCTATAACAAAGCATTTGAGTTTTAATTGAATTTCAAATATTTTGATAAGTTTTGATGAAAAATGAAATTTGAAATTGGTTAGATATCTTTCGAGTTTAAAAGTAAAATTTCTCTAAAATGATTTAATTTAGCAATTCAATCATTAGTTTAAGATTTTTGCGGTAATGGTAATATTTTAATCTTACTTTTAGTAAAATTGGTTCTAGCGATATGAGGTTGAGGGGAAACTGCTTCAAATCAGGGATGGGCCGACTTTTTTAGCAGAGTGTCGAAAATAGATATCTCAACTCTTCACGTGTTAAAGTAATACAAAAACGAGCAAAAAAATCTCTTTGAATTGAATAAATGTCATTAATTTTTCTTTCTCATTCTTATTCAAAACTGTAAAAATTGTTTTCAAGGTCGATTTATTAAATTTGTCTGAAATCCGATTTCTAGGCTTATTTTTGTTCACATTATTTGCTGAAAAATGTTGTTTACATGAATGCGTATTACAAAATATTGTTAATCGTTTAATAGCATTTGCAGTTTAATTTATACACTATATAATACACTTTATAATACAATCTATGTTAAAAATTAGTTTAAATAATTTTTAAATACTATCGATAGAAATTTCAACTACAAAATTATTTAGTAGCAAAGCTTCACCTAAAGCTGAATAAGTTGATGTTAATCATTCATTTATCGCTAAATAAGTTTGAGATGATACATCGTATGAAAGACTCTCATCTTCTTCATTTATTATTGATAAATATTTAACGGCTTGAACTGATTCATAAAGGTGAACATCTTCATATGCATGATACGGAATTTCTTCGTGAGTTGAATGAGCTCGCATTAAGTTAACATTTTCGTGATAACTGTGAGCATCAATATCATCGTAATAAGATTTTGAATTCTTATCATTACTGGCAACTTCAACTTTTTTTCGTCTTTTATTATATACTATGAGAGCGACTGCAATAGCACAAATTGTGCCGAAAAGAGTTGCAGACATAGTGATGAGGATTGCTCGAAAAGTTGATAAGTGATTAGTTTGTTCTACTGAAGTTAAAAGTTTTTAAGTTTTAATGACGATTATAAAATAATACCGGTGACATTAGTTTCTACAAAGCTTAACATATATGCTTTCGCGCAATACACGGTTCATGCCTTAAAATTTCTTTAGTTAGAAATGCTGATAATGAACTGATTTTTTTCTCAATTATTAGCTTTAAAATTTCAAAAAAATACTGATAGCTTATGAAAAACTTCAATGAAAGCATTCTTTTCAAACTATGAATTTCACTATTATCATCCATTATTAGTTAATTGAACTGATTGCTATTTAATTTCTTCCCAAAGCATTTCATTTTTCAAATGAGTCTTTTATGAAAAAGTCTACAAAGTTTTCTACAGCTTTTACGAAAGTTTTACAGATAAATAAATACATATGCTAAAAATTTTTGTACAATTATATTAAAAGAATCGGTAATATATATTTAAAAATATATTTTATTACAAATACAAACCAAATTGCAAAATGCATTAGCTGTATTTTCAAGGATAAATTGTTGATAAGGAATGAAAACTTTGAAAATCAGAGATAATGATTACTTTTATCTATAATATTTTAATTATTTCTATCGATATTTTAAGATAAGAAATGAATAATTTTTGCCCTGCAGTTATTGAGATATTAAGAGTTGCCTTACATTAAAGTATATATTTCATTAGCCAAATATTCCTGATTCTTTTAAATATAACTGTAGAAACTAATGTCACTTGTAGAAACTAGTGCACATCAAATCACTTACATATACATTTGGGGTGATCCCCATCCCATGTACCATCTTTTAAACAAATTCTTTGGTTTTTTCCTAACAAATTTGCTGTTCCATTACAAGAATAAATTGCAACCGATGAAGGAATTGCTAAATAGGTATAATTGAACATTTCTAAATTTTGATAGGTAACTTCAAGCAACGAATCGTCAGTAAGGTTGGGTTTTGAACATGTAACGTTAGGTTTACAAATAGGTGCCTCTCCAATCCAATGAGCATACTTTCCACACTCTATTTCTGCTTCGCCAATAAGTTCGTAATTACTTTCACATTGGAACGTTATGCATTCTCTTTCTACGTGATGTTGACGGAATTTTATTTTAGTATGAAGTGAACTGTCAGGTTGACCACAGCCATTAGGAAATGAGTAAAGATCAATTCCACAGAAACGTACATTTCCAGAAAAACGTTGACCTGTTAACATTAATTCAATGTCATGCCAAGCAGTATAACTAACAGGAGGAATTAGTTGTGATCTACAATAACGAACTTCATCAGAATCATAGGCTTTTGGATGAACAAATCCAATTATGGTGAATGTGGTGTTTTGATCTTCCCATTTATATTGAGAAAACTTAATTAAATCAAATTGCAAATCATCTCCAATGCTTTTAAATATAAGTTTGATTGTCTCATTTTGCCAATTTATCTTAGAGATGGGCCAACCAATAAAGCCAAGCTCGGCATACATTACATTTCCATAATCCTCCAAAGATTGGAAAATCCATGTCTCATCTGAACTCAAGTCTTCGATTACTTCACCACATTTATTGATGTCGAAAAATCCTTGATACTCCTTATCCAGTGTATAGATAAATGGACCATCTTTTTGAAGCTCTTTCACGATTTTTCTTTTGTAATTTGCAATCTCGTAATGCATAATTCCATTGTTGTTTTGAATCAGTGTACCTAAAAATGTTTAATGCTATTTATAAACTTTTAGAAGAGTTGTACAACTACATATTGGACAGACCACATTTGGGAGTTTTCCCAACCCATCTTCCGTTATTGCATGTTCTTATGTTACTCTCAGGAGATATCATCCTTTTGCCATCCCTGCAGACATATGTCACTACAAACTGTTCCGGATATTGTTGCGATAAATGTGGCGAAATCTCCCCACTGTTTGGCCTACCTGGAGTGCCACAATCTGCTGATATCTTATTTATTATGCGAATCACTGAAAACAAAAATTTCCATATCAGCATTACTGATTAAACACATAAATATAATAATTATTGTTAACGAAATTTTTTACTAAATTCAATAAGTTTCCACAAATAAAACCTCTCTTATCAAAAAATTATTATTACTATGCTATTTTCATTATTTCTACCTTCCTGTAAGTTACCCATTTCCAATTTCCTCCTTTTTCAATATTATTTTGAGCGGAGATAATGATTAATTAAAATTGATGCAAATAATAGCGTTGCCAGACGTCCCGGAATGGCCGGGACAGTACCGGAATTGACCTTTGTGTCCCGGCCGAAGGGAAGAGTCATTCCTTGACATACAAAT
>JAQFZT010002300.1:0-12039 GCA_034696325.1 Camisiidae sp. | reverse complement strand
AAGTTCGCAGTTGTGATCTGTTTTCTATTGGTATTCAAAACTAGAATTGTTTGTAATCCTTTTGATTAAATTGAAAAATATTTCTGACTAAACATATTGAATATCTAAACTCAAAACTTCTTTTTAACTTAGTCTTAAACTATTCGAGTTCTTATTGAATAGCAAAACGTCGTGAATATGTATATGACTTGTAGCTAAAAATTGAAGTTAAAGCTCATGAAGATTCTTGAGGTTTAGGCAGCTTAGGCTCTTGACTAATGTTACTTGTTTTTAAAATAATAGATTTTTGTTACTTTTCAGTTGGGGTATAGACTGTGGTAAACCAGGAGTGCCCGGTGTTTACGTTAGAGCTGCACAATTCCTTTCTTGGATAAGTAGAGAAACAGGTAATCCAATCGAAGAGTATTGGCCACAAAATCAAGAATAGACTCAATAAATCAAATATTATCATCAAAAACAAACTCACCTCATAATAAAATTCTACTTAAGGAGAATCAGTGAAATTCACAAATCTTTAAACAATAATCACTTCATAGTAACTATTGCTAAATAATAAAAATGATAAGCAAAACATCATTTCTCCTAATATGAAATGCTTATCATGTTTTTAACTAAGTTTATCATTTCTATCTTTATTATTGACACAATTCATTACTTATTTTACTCGTTTTGTTGACATTACATATAAAAAACAAATTATATTTTCGCAACAAATGGTAATTAAGTTCACCAAAAATCAACTGATTAGTGAATATATTTATTTTAACGATCATATACTAGTACTTCTCTTAAATAATATTATTTCAATTGATTTATGAGAACAATAATTCTTATAATTATTATAGTTTTAATTAAATGCTGTCGTTTTTATGAATTTTTAATGATGAGCTGCATTGAAATTGAGTTTTAAATTGATTTGAATTGAGTGAAAATTCTAGAATGATTTTATTCAAAGTTGACGAAAAGAAATAGACAATCCTTTTCTCAATTCATTGATTTTAAAATGTTGCCAAAAATTCTTTTCAAAGTATTATTTTAATAAATGTTTCTTAAAAAGTCTTTAAAAAAGTAAATAATTTATTATATTTGATAATTGGAAATGGAATTCAAGTGATTTCTCTTTTTTCTGACGCAATTTTGTGAATCCATTCTAAATATAAGTTGACATCAGTATAAACTCCGGGACTGTTTCTACGTCCACATCCAATTCCAAAGCTAATTATACCGATTTGATACCAGGTTTGATGGTCTGAACAATACAGACCTCCGCCTCCATCGCCATCACTACAAAGAAATGTTTTATGAAAAAACAATTGACATAAAGCCATGTCTAATACCAGGCGTCACGTCCGACATCTCCGCCACAAATAACTTTTTTTGATAATTGATAATTAGGGCCAAAATGAATCTTTAATGATTGCTCGCATTTTGTGTGATTCCAAAGAGGAATATTCACCTCTTTTAGTACAGATGAATGATCGCCTCCTATATTATGACAACAGGAAGAAAATCTTTGTCACATTTAATTCAATATTTAAAGGATTACTTAACTATTAATGGAATTGAATCATTGATTATTAAGACTTAGTTCAATATCTTGAATAAACTTAATCAATGCTTCGAATACTCCATAGTTTCAAGCAATTAATGCAAACTATTGTTCACTTACTTTCACTGTCTTTTCCCCAACCAGTTATGAAACATTTAGATTTTAATAGTCTTTCTTCAGTAAAAATGTTGTTTTCAGGAAGACATACGATATTTATATTGGGCTTCTTTTTTACAATTGTTTTCAGTTTGAGAAGAGCGATATCATTAACCAAAGTGTTGTTGTTGAACTAATTCCATCAAAATACAAGTTATGCAATTAAATAGTAATAATCTCTACAAATTTATGGGGCTTTTAAAAACTAAAGTAATTCTATGCCATTTACTTCACGAACACATTTATTTCAAATGAAAAATTAGAATAATCTTCAAAATTATGAACATAATGTTTTGATTTGTACTAAAATTTTGTTTTAATCTCAAACTGGATTAAAATTTGGATCAATTGAAGACATAACTCACTTCTGGGTGAATAAATATTTGTTCTACAATGAATTCCTCGTGCTTTTCAGGCTCGTTAGTAGAGGAGACATCGTATTCTCCAATTCTTACTTTTAGCTGTTCAGGTTCAGTACTGTTTTAATAGTTAAAAGTAGTTAAAAGTAGTTAAAAGTAATTAAAAGTAGTTAAAAGTAATTAAAAGTAATTAAAAGTAGTTAAAAGTAGTTAAAAGTAGTTAAAAGTAGTTAAAAGTAATTAAAAGTAGTTAAAAATAGTTAAAAGTAATTAAAAGTAGTTAAAAGTAGTTAAAAGTAGTTATGCAAAAGTGTACACAGGTGTTTTAAATTAATAAATATATTTCTTACTAATCATCAACACAATGACCTGCTGTCATAACCCATCGATCATCGATTAGAGATCCGCCACAAATATACAAGTCTTGTTTCGCAACTAAAATAGCAATCTGTTTGAGAGTTAAAAATGAATGAGTTATAAAGTTTGTTATATTATTGTTTATTTGTGGGGAAAATGAACTTATAGTTGATTAGCAAACAAATGGTGTTGTTTGGACCGGTGGTCACATACATGCCACGCCCATTCTCCTGGTTCTGCAAACTCTTGTATTCCAGAATCGAATTCTTTTTTACCACAAACAGCATTCTTACTCCTCTGAATTTGTGCGGAAGCTTCAAAATTAAGGGTATGATTGGTTAAGCAGCAAACTAGACAAATAAATTGATAAACTCGTTACCAAATTCTTATGACTTTTAATTAAAATAATATTTCAATCATGAATAGTAACAGAAATATTACCCACATATGATTTACTCATACCTTCATTACTGAACGCACAGTATGAATAAAGTTGGCCTCCAGTTGATAAGCACTCCCAGTATTCCATACATTTGCAAAAAAAATCCTTTTTCTCTTGTTGGGTGTCTATTGAGTTTCGTTTGTTTTTGATATGAATAGAAAAAAGTATAGATTACCTGAATTTTTTGATGCATGATTTTTTGAATGACAATTTAATAGATTTAAAAGATTCAGTAGATTAAAGTTTCAATAGACTAAATAGAGCGAAAATTCATTTTTATATCAAAACCATTTCATACTTCACACAATATTCAAAGAAATGATCAAAAAAGTCTTAAACAAATGTCTGTAATACTATTATTCAAATAGGGTTAAGTAAAAAACTATTTACTATTAAGTAAAAAGCTATTAAGGATAGAGATTTGATCAGCTTTCAAAAAACGAAGGTTGTTGTGTAACAATTACGCATAACTAATTCCATGAAAGATAAGTTATATCATCATCAAAACACTAATATGTTTTTACTTTGTAACTAAAAAGAGTTGGGAAAAGATTCAAAAACAAAAATTATCTTTTGTTTAACCGGTATATGCATTACAATTTCATATGCATAAGAGTGTTATTTCTTTTTCAATTGAAAAATGTTTTTAAAACAGAATTTGGCCACAAAAATATTTCTAAAACTTAAAATGACAAATCAGTTGATTTTTGAAATATTGTAACAACAATGATAAAAATCGAGAACTTTTACTGTAGTTCGAAATTTTTTTCTTTCATTTACAGTAGTTTATTGTGAAACTTAAATAATGTTTCAGATTAAATGAGTGTTTTTATAGCGAATCTTTTATTACGAAAGCTATTTAGGGTAAATATACAAACCCTAAAAGTCTATTATCTTTAGAAGTAAAATAAATTGTTTTTCGCTTGCAATTTGTTACACAAATAATACAGATTTGTTGAACAAAAACACAATTTTGAGCATAAACATTGAGCTTATTTTTTAAGGTGAAAATTGCATTCGCGATATTGATTAGATATTATCGAAATTAATGAACATGAGTTTTGAATTCCGGTAATAAAAGATGATTAAAATGTTTTAAATTTATTGCACTAACACCAAACTTGAAGGTTAACTTTTATTAGTAGTGATGTCAATTGATTGCATATGGTTGCATGCATTGCATTAATCAATTCTGTGAAATTCACAAATCTATTTCAATCATTTACTAAGTCTATATGTTTTTACATAATTTCACCGAAAATTAAAGCACAAAATTCATTGATTTGTTATCCTCTAACCTTATTAACTGTTATGGTTCTCGAGAGAGATTCCGGTAATCGGTTGAGTAACTGAGAGATTCATAATTATGTGAATTGTAGAAACATTTATTCAATCAAATAAATAGACAACTAATTTAGTTAAAATCGACTGCTTTTTACTTTATTGTATTTGAAATATTTCCAATACTAAATAAGATGATACTATTTTTAATCATATGTTCTAATGATTTTCAAAGTAAGTTATTTAGTATACTTTTTATGAAATATTGATTCTTCATAAAAGCTTAGTTTGAAACTGAAGAAATTTTTTAATGTTGAAAAAGTATCGATTGAGATGAAAAAAAAGATTATTTTGATGAATTAAGAGCAATATTGTTGTGAGTTTATGAAATATTAAGCATTGAAACAAAACTTACTTTCAACAGTTATTAGTTGTCCATTTGCGACCAATAACACAATAAGATTTGAAAAAATGAGCAGAAAAGAGTCGAATAACACCATGATTTGAGAATATAAAAATGGGTTCTTTTTAAGATCAGTGAAAATCAAGATTTTATGATAATTATATACACTCTGTTTATGAAGATGTTGGAGGACAACATGTTTTTAAGATAAAAGTAAATTCCAGTAAATTACAAATCGGATCTTTTCTAAACTATTGCTATCAATCAAATGAGTTGTTGAACAACTTCTAGTGAAAGTTTGAGACGAAAGAAATAGTTATTGGGTCATCAGGTCTATCACTGCTAGTTATGTTCGTCTATTAGCTCTTTTAACATTTAAAACTTAATTTCAATGCAATAGTGAACACAAACTTGTTATAAATTTGAAATATTCAGTTGCTTTACATTAAGTTTATTACTAATACTCTGTATGAGCTTTTCATCAGTTATTCACTAGTTATGCAATACAATAGATTGAAATTTGAAACAATGTTTAATAAGATTCAATTAACATATAATTGAAAAAATTGATTAATTATTTATAAGAAATAAATGCAATTGTGACACATGAAGCTCAACATTACTGTTAACTTGATATAAAATATGATTCTTCTTATGCTTTGATCTAAATAGAAGGTAATGTAATGTTAGTCTTTTTGTAACTAGTTTTACATTAAGTTTAAATTACTTTTGAAAAGCCAATTGTTCACTACATTTTTGAATAATAGTCTCATGTTATGTTAACTCAAACAACATTAACTTTTTAGTTTAATTCGATAACTCAAAGCATTTGAAAGGCATTAAGAAAATGCTTTATTTCTCAGTTATTCGTGAGTTCTCTACACCTCTCTATTTTGACCCATTTATTCAAACATAAAAGAAAATTCAAGTTAATTGAAGAGTCAAACTATTGATAAAAAACAATTGAAAACTTGTCTCAAATAAGTTCTATCTTTGTTAAGGTCATAAACCGAACAATTGAGTTAACTTTTTCAACATAAATATTCTTATTCGCTATTTTGGTGCAAATAAATGCCTCACAGAGTTTGGCTTTTTAGTAGTTCAGTCTTTAAGAATCTAATCGTATCGTCAAAAAGATAATGATGTCTTGGAATGAAATTATTTTATATATAAAGTTAGACTATTTCTAAAGTTTCTCAACAATACTTAGACATAAATGTGTCGGGAATCATATTTTTATAACTTCAAAGTATTTTACTTTATATCCTAACTATATATCAATTTTTGTAAGTGTTGTTCGGCTTAAAGTCATTTTTCAATCAATCAAATTAAGTTTAAGATGAGTTCAACTCTTCAATTGAATTGACATCAATTTGTTTGAAAAATTATTTTGTATTTCAGGCAATAAAGTTGTGAATTATTGTTTTAATTGCATTCATTCAACTTCGATTCAATTAACTTAAACGATTGTTGAGTTGAGTTGTTAGAAAAGTAGATGTCAGTCAACTCGTTTGCCTGAGTTGAATGTGGTGTGGCTTCAAATGCAAATGTAGGTGTTCTCAAAGCACAACACACAACACACACATCATAAGCATTTGTACTTTAGGCTACTTTCGAGAATATTTTTACTTACAGTGTGTGTGCGTTTGAGAGCATGTTATGAGCGTTGCTCTGAATTGTAATGAGACAAAACTGCAACGATTTTCTTTCAAAAAATCTTTGGATCAAAGTTTTAAATCAATTCAACAAAAACAAAACTTTCAAATAAAGTTATTTGAAGATTTGAGTCAACCATTTATAGCATTAATTGAGTGCAAAGATAATTATTTGTATAAATTATTGTAATGGAAAAGTTGTGCCACTTTTGGAGTGAAAGTTCATAAAAGTTTATGCATTAAAAGTGAAAGAAATGCTTCGAAACTTTGATTTATTTTGAAATAGCAGTGCATTGATTTGAGTGAGAGTGAAGTTAACTATAGTTTTTGAAGTTCAAGGAGAGAAACAAAACTTTGAACAGAGAAGTGATGTGTTATTTTCCTCGATTTACAATATGTGCAAAAATCAATGCATTCTTGAAGAAAAGGCAGAGACTGACAGAGCATCCCATCACTCACTAGTAGTAGTCCTTGAAGTGAAGTTTTGTTATGCTCTCAAACAGAGTCTGCATCTAAACTAGTAGTGAATTATTCGTATATATATTGGGCGTAAATCTTATATCTAAATATACATAACATAAGAGTCTATAATAGATAAGAAAAAAGTATAGATTTGATAGCATTCATGTGAAACCTATTTTAGTTGTGCTCCAAAACCAATAACAAACTCGAGTCCAAACTAATAATTTTACAGTCTTTAGTATAGAGTCACTCTTTAAGTGGTGAAGAGAGTGAGTTCTCCTTCGCGAGAATGCGAACCATCTCTACACTCAACCAGATAGAGACCACTCCAACCAATATATAAAACTTCAATCTTCGGCCTCATAATAGCCTTAAGCAAGAAATGCAGTGCAAGACTACCTCTACTTAAGTGCGCACATCATAGCATAGCATAGCTTAACATAACGTAGAAATACCTTTTTTCTTACAAACGCAAAGTTAGACCAGTCAAAGAGCCAATTATTGAAGGTCTGTCTCAAAAAGTAAAAGACAAAAAATAGGCCCAAACAAAAACATTTCAACAAGTCATGACGACTCTCAGATCCGATTGTCGCAAATTTTCGCCCAATATTTTCATTCAAACCAAGTGTCAAAACTGTTTTCGTACTAAAGAAGTGCATTCTGCAGATGCACTCGAAAAGTGTAAGGTATGCACAATCCATATCATTATTAAGTTTTATTTAATATTTATAAGTCATTACTATTATCTCATCCAATATTTCTATCAGTTTTTCTTTTAGTTATGTATTCATGAACCAAATTTTCTATAAATATTAGCCTAAAATTAGAATTAAGTAAACATAACATTTTGAAACCAATTTCGTGAACAATTTTCATTTCATTGAAGAGAACCCTAGTATTTGAAAACAAAAATTTTAAGAGTTGTTCCATTAAAACACAATTTCCATATTCAGCCGAATGAATGCAGAGGTTTGTTATCCAATAAATAAAAGACTCTATGAGTTATTGTTTGAAAATAGCAATAATTATTTAGATAAAAATATACTATAAAGGTTTGATCGGTAGCCGGTTTTCCAATGAGTGAAAGAGAGTCCGGATATATAGGAAACAATTTTGAATGCGATATAAAAGTTATAGTAAAAAACATTAGTTGAATAACTTTTGACTGAAATGCTGACTTTGAATAGTGCGCTAATGACATACGACACTAAAAATAAAGATGATTCTTAGCTTATTGGGATTGCATGAATGCCACTCTTGTCAGTTTGTATGTTGAGTGCATTTGCCCCCCCGTCATTTGTCCCCCGTTTCCCCTGCCGTTCAGTTATACGAGGCTTTGCGAGGATAATGTCGAGTTAATACTGTTTAAAGTAAACTGTGAATCTTATATTTATCAAATCCTTATAGAGTAGGGCCTGTTTGCAGTTTAGCACTACTCAAAATCGCAACTAAAACTGGTTGTCTGTATGTCTCTCTCGCCTCTCTCTTTCATTGAGTTCTTTTGAGTCCGCATCAAATACAGGGAGTATTAGGAAGTGTTCGCTTGACTCAAAAAATGTAAAACTTGCTTATTTCATATGTACAACAAATACCGGTATGTCATGTCCTCTTCAATTATATTCGTGACAAAGTTGTTCTTCAAAACCCTAGAATAACATTTCAAACATTTCTAACCAACCGATCAAACAATTCAATAGAAGATATATTTGAGAACATATGCAAAAACTTAATTCAAAATATTCATACTTTAATTTTCAACCAAAATTTCCATTCATTCAAAGCCATACAGTATTCAAAATCATATCAAAGTTCATTCAACAACTGTTGCATTCATTCTAAGACTGATTCTCCGATAGTGTGGATATCAATAGTAACTTTCCATTAACTTTCTCTCATATTATTTGTGATAAATATAAAAAGTTGTGTATTAGAAATCATTTCTGTGTGAGTGTAGTATAAGTTTACAATGAGGTCATCAAACTTTTGACTGAAGCTGATATTCGTTATTTAAGTTAAGGGAAACTTCACGAACTTTGTTGTCATATCTATTCAAACCAATACTAACAGAAATGTAAACTTTACTTAAGTGTTGTTACTCTACTCAAGCAAAGCAAAAAAGAGAGAGATAGTCGGCATTTCTTGTTAGTGTCCCCTCTATTTCACAATATAACTGCTTTGTATTTGCCTTCGAGTAGACGAAAATAATTTTGATTTCTATAATTTTTCTCTTCCGCAACGCATCTTCACTTTTGCGTATCTAATGGCTTGTTTCGTACTGTACTTCATATAAGTTATTATCAAAGTCGTACTTCAACTTATTTACTCTTAAGCATAATTCAAAGCTTTTGTGAACCATTGAGTAAACAAATGAATGATTTTATTACTTAAGTTGTGAAACCCCTTAAACTTTAATGAATATAATAAATGTGGACAAAATTGTGGACAAGACTAGTGGACAAAACTAATGGACAGTAGAAAATGTTTAAGCAGTGACTTTTGCTTGGCTTATATTTATATTTAGACTTTCAGTTAGTTTATTGTTATAGTATAATTGAGATTAACTTTTTGCTTCTGTAGTTCAACTTTAATAATAGCAAATTTAATTATAGTTGACGGCAAAGACGTCTAATTTAAATAAAATAATTTATAAAAGAGGTCACCTTAGATACGAATCCACCTTAATTTAGCTGTTGTGGTGTGTATTCTAGTCTTGTGTCTAATACAGACTCTGGGGTACCTCTATTTTAATGATGACTCAAATTTTGATGCTTGCATTAAACGCCTGTTCATAACTTACATTCAAGTCTAATTGGAAGGCCCGCACCCAATTCAGACCCTTTGCAAACCCCATTCAGACCTTTTATTCATGTCTAGAATATGTATAGTTTTAAATGCATTTCAGAGAACACATCGGGAGAGAACATGATTTAACTATAATTCTAGTCCAATCAATTCCGAAGACTTTCTAACATTTAGCCTCTTATAAGTGACTCTAATTTATTACATCTTATGTTCCAGATCTCTCACCTCATAAGCTCAGGAATAGGGCATTAGATGTACCCTAAAGTACAGTTAATAAAAAGGTGCAGCAGTTCTAATTGATCCAAAACTAAACCTAAAGCTTATTAATGAAAATAAAATTCATCGATATTCAAATACTCTGTTTCTTTTCAATCGATTATTATTCATCAAAATAACTTATCTCTTGTCTAATATTATATTTTAAATCTTATTCACTTTTTGTCGATCAGTCAATACATATTGCTTTTTCATATTAAGTATTGATATTCATAATCTACTTTTGCGAACTCTGATAGACCATAAAAATTTGAAAGATATGTCAACAAGTTTTAGAACTTCGGTTGAAAAGTTAAATCGTTGAAAATTTTCATAAATTAGCAAATGTGACAACAATTTCCAAATAATTGATTCTATTTTGACATATAATGCTCATGAACAATGATATAAATCAAATATACATTTAAACTATTGTTTTGCTTAATTTTGATTTCGCTAATGATAAGCGAATCGGCACTACTTAAAACAGGTACAGGGTATCAATTGTAACTGATAATCATTTTTCGAAACTTTAAAAACTGTTACTCAAGTCAATAATGGGATATTTTTTTCATGTTATGGGGGTTTTGTTTAATCATCTCAAAACACTACTTTAGGGCCAATGTTCTCTAGTATAAAAGCTATAATCGATTGAAATATTGGTCGGATCCAAAGTTAGGGGTCTAATGGTGTCGAAAGTCGAGAGAGGTGTTACTCGACTCGGCTCGACGAGGAATCGAATGAAATATATGATGACTTTTTAAGGCCTAACCAATAGGATAATATTGGAGTTTTTAGGAACCCATTTTTCAACCGATTATAGCTTTTACACTAGAGAACATTGGCCCTAAAGTAGTGTTTTGAGATGATTAAACAAAACTCCCATAACATGAAAAAATAGACTTCAGTTACAGTTTCTAAAGTTTCAAAACAGAAAAGCTATAATCAGTTATAATCCATCAGTCCTTTCTTTGACACTGTATTTTTGAAATATTTCCTTCAATACACTGTAAATAATTTGAAAAAAATCCACTTTTTAAAAACACAGAAAAGTTTACTGCAATTTGAAAAACTGATCTCAAGTTTTAGAAATCCGCAGAATTTATAATTGATAAACAAATTGAAACATTTAGAGTTAATGTTGTAGACTTTCAGAAAAATGATTGATTCATTTTCCATATAGAGTGCGAGATAAAAATGCACTTAAAAGTTATTGTTTTAAAGTTGAATAATTCGTATGCAAGAGGTAGACAAGACTGAGGAAAATATGTTAAGGAAAGTTAAAACCTCGCAATCTTTATGCAAAATAAATCGGAACTATAGATTTGACGATTAATTACTTTCAAAGCGATGTCAAATATGATTACTTGAATAAACTTTGAACATATCCCTATTTTATTAACTCTTATCAAAGACATACTTAATTTTACTCCATTTAATTGTCCCCAAACAAATCAATCTAATCATAACAATTGATCTGATAAATTGAATTAAAATAATATCAAGTCATAATCACACGCAACAGAAATGAAGATAAGAAGTGGAGTTTTTAGTAAAGTTATTGTACCAGTTTATGGTTAACGATCAATTTGGACATTCAATAAATAATATTCAGAATTATTTCTTAGTTTATGTAAAGAGTTGGATAAAAATTTTTTTATTTGATTACTTTTAGTCATAAGAAAAATTTTCGCTGCTTTTCAAATGAAATATGACTTTATGCAGAGTAAGAGGTGTTAAATTATTATGAAAAAAATAAATATCTAGTCCAAAAGGCCTATCTATAGATCAATGCACTCTTTTAACCGAAATGACATTATTTCGAATTACGCCCAAAATAATTGAAGAATAATTTATAAGCAGAGGATTAAAAAACTAATTCAATAAATATTTTTTACAACTTATAGTCATGTTATGATTAAATACTCAAACTTAGTTCAAACGCTATTAAATCATGTGATATAATTTGTTTGATATTTCTTTAAATGTAATTTAATACCAATTTAATGACACGATAAATAACAGGAATTTATTTTCAATGCTATCTCGAGTCGAATAACACATCATAATTTGATATCAATACTAAATTAAACCATAAATATATAAATTTATTTCGTTTGATTTTTATTTTTTATGAAACATAAAACTTGAATAACTTTTAATTAGATAAATAAATGAAACATTTGATTGAGTAATAATTAAGTGAATTCTGTGGCAATTAAAAGTAGTCAACAAGTATTACAAATTGACTAAAATTAGCATAAATTTTTTGAACTGAAATATGTGTAGGCATAGAACTGACAAATGAGTGACCACTT
>JAQFZT010002299.1:0-12039 GCA_034696325.1 Camisiidae sp. | reverse complement strand
GCACTTTTTAATGAAAGTGAGAACTCAGTTCATCCTATGATTGAAAGGATTTGCTGACTCTTTCAGATTTCAATTAATTTAATGTTGAAAATTTTATTTTTGAATAGTTTTTGAGTGAACTTTTTTGCACTTTCAATTGACATAGTCTTTGGTTCACTTTAAAATATGTTTTGCTAACATTATTATTAACAATACAGATAACTATTTCAATCTTCAAATCATAATCTTGTGTTTTGAAGCAAATTAATATTTTATGTTCTTTTTATAGTACTCTTCGAATTTTTTTGTCCCGCAATCAGCTAAACTCGAAATTGTCACCCTATATCGAAGAGTTCGGATTAAAGCTTCTTAGAATTTAGTGAAATTAAGTGTTTGTA
Source organism: Camisiidae sp. (assembly GCA_034696325.1). NCBI lineage: Eukaryota > Metazoa > Arthropoda > Arachnida > Sarcoptiformes > Camisiidae > Camisiidae sp. Next base: position 11,662 of record JAQFZT010002299.1, on the reverse strand, counting down.
AATCTCGATTTGTTTTTCTAAACATTTTGAATGCTGAGTAATATTTATTGCATTATTTTAAAGTTATGGAGAATATAATTTTAAATTTTGTTAAAATACTGTAAATAATAAAATATTTTACAAGAAAATTGTGTATTTGTCAAGATTTAGGCCTAACCAGATTGGGTCACTCTAAGTGTTTAATATATTCATTTAAAACTGAGAAATAAATGACGAATATTTTATCAAAATCACAATCAATTTTCATTTTTGTGTAAAGAGTTTTAGTTCTCACACTTAATGTTAAACCAATTTTACCACTAATTGATTGCATGCGATCATTACTATCCCAGGATATGTCCCTATTATCTATTGAAATGAATATATTTTTGGTGAAATTTTGTCTTAAATTATTCTATTAAATAAAAGTTTGGTCAGCTAGTTTTCACTCGTTCTATCTTTAATGAATGTTTGAAAATAGGCTTCAATTTAAGTATCGTATCGGGACTTTAAAATCGGTCCCTAGAAATGCATTGAAAGTTATATTATGGGCGCACTATTCAGATGCACTTCTGGTAAACCCCATTTCAAAGTTTAGGCACTGTATACGTTCAATACAGTAAACCCTCTTTAAGTTATTCTTATTAAATAAAATTGAGAATCATTTCATATCAAACAGTGATTTCAACATTGAGTTTATGTTAAATATTTCATATTTAACGCAACACTTGTCTAATGCGACTTAACTTGACTTTTGATTTATGTGAAATCAGATCATTATTTTGAAAAAGATATAGCATTGAGTAAACACTCCGAAAACGAATTAATTGGCTTCAAGTTTCACCTAAAAGACTTTCAACAATATGTTTTTTAAACTTCTCGACTTTAATTTAGATTATATTTTCAAATTTTATCAATTTAATCTCACTAAATATCTTTAAAAATATGCAAAAAGATAAACTAATAATCAAAATTTAACTAAAATCGGAAACTATTATATGGAAAGCATAACTTTTCATAAATGTTAACAACATTATCATAAATTCACTCACAAGAAACTTTCTGAGTACTTATCAAACAGTTTTATATATGATTACCTGATAATTTTTTGAAAGCGAAATTAATAAGTTTAAAATCTTCATTGAATGAATTCGAAATAATCTATTTTTTTGATAAATCATAATCAGTTTAATCTTGATTCCAGTTTGTTCGAGAAATATAGCTATAATTTTGAATAATTGATATCTCAAAAATTGAAGATCTATTCCATGCCATAAACTCATTAGATTTACGACACCAATAATATATTGCATGAAAAGCATATTTGGAATATAAATTATATTTAAATAATAATTTTTGTTAAAATTCAAATTAATAGTTCCCAAGTATCCATATCCATATACTTTAACTTTATGCAGAAAGGATGACTCAAATACAAAAATTCTTTCTTCACATGAGACGGGACATACATTATTACAATTCATTAACAGATTCTCAGAATAATCAATTTCATTTCCGTTATTCTTCAAACAGAAGGGAATATTCGGTTCTGTTTTATTAACTTCTATTTTGATAGTGAGAAATAGTTCCTTATCGTCAATACATTTATTCTCTTTGATTTTCAAAAAGCATTCATTAAGACAATCTGCTTGTGTTCTGTTGTAATAATTTCTACAATTGGTATCGTATGGACTCTCAAGTTTCTTGAAAACATATTCATCTATTTTTAAATGACTTCTTGTCCACGATTCTAAGTTGAATTCATCATAAAACGAAAATGAGGGTAAAGCATTTGATGAATGAATATAAAGATTATTAATTAAATAACTATTATAATCATTAAAGATATATTTCTTTAGAGATATTAAATTTTCGTGATTTTTTAATCTGAGCTCAGCAATTGAATTATGGTTTAGACCGAATAGATAAGTGTGACATTTCCCCAAATAAGACAAACTAGAAATAATTGGACTAGTTTTATCCCATCTCTCAACATGAGTGATTCCAGTATAATAAGTGAAATGATTTAAATAAAAATTCATTTCATCCCAAATTAATTTAATTCTTGTAGAAGAATCCTTTTCTTTCTCATCATTCAATTTGATTTTCCCATTAGTTAATTGAGATAAGAGAAATTTGAACAATAATTCTTGCTTTCGTGGGCCAAGTATTTTAAATCTGTCAAAATATACGCATAAAGATTTTTTAAGATTAGTGTCATTGTTTGGAAATCGTGCTTCGATTTCGTCAAATATCGACGCATTAATATAACTGTTTTGCATCATCTTATCAAATACTTTTGCCATGTCAATTAATGTGTTATTATTAGAAAATACTTGACTGATAACATTTTCATGACATAAAGTTATTGCAGGTATTGTTTCCATCGAAATAAATCCATTCTCATTAAAAATTGGAATGATTTCAACATTTATATTGGTTGAAAATAATAGATAATTACAAGTTATATCAATAGTTTGGTAGAGTAAACATGGAATACAAATCATTTTAGCCCACAATTTCCAGTTAAATTGTTTCAAAATTATCATAAAGTTCTGAAATATTTCTAATATATTTGAAATAACTCTCAAAACTTTAGTTTCTTTTAAGGCAATGAGAATATAGTTGAGATTCAAATAATGACTCACAAATTCTCTAAGATTTTTAAAAACGAATCTTATGAGAATATAAATATCAATGACTGCTAATCCAAACCACAAAGACATTATTCCTCCGATATTCGACATGAATATAACGAGTGAGTATTTGGCTTCAAAAGTATAACGAAAAATTGGCAAATTTCGGGCTTTTATTCTATAAGAATAATTATTCTCACTTTGAGGGGTTTTACGTGGACTTGATATAAAACTGAAATATTCTTCATTGCAATCTTTCTTACATTTATCATAACATTCCTCTTTGTTATATTGAAAATTAATTCTATGGCAAAACTTCAGCTTTAAGCTTCGAATATCAATCAAATCAAAATTTTTATCCAATATTGGATTAGGAGTGCAATTGAATTGTTTTTCATGAATGTTTCTGTTACATAAATATTTACACCTTCTATATGAATGCGTTGAAAGAGTTTTCGCTTTTTCATCTATGAGTTGAATTCAAATATTTGAAAATTTAGTTTTAATAATTATAATCGAAAGGATAAAATTAATTAATTCAATTAAATTTTCTTGAAAATTTTGTTAAATTAAACAAATATATGTATTAAATTAATAGGTTAGAAAAAATCTATAGAATTGCATAATTAAATAATAATAGTCTCCTCTGTGGAATTTCAAAGTTTGGAAACTCTAAAAATATGGTTCTCCTAATCAAACATAATTCTTAATAATTTAAATCTGAAAATTTTTAAATATTATACAGTATTCGTTTAAATATGAGAAGCGTTAAAAATCAAAGAAAAATTATATACAAAGAGTATATAATTATGAAAATTGGAGAAAAATGATTAAACATACCTTTATAATGATTGCAGTCACTCATATAAGGCCAGGGAAGAAGTTTTATTTCAGTCCTCTTAAATCCAATTGATTGAAATTTCTCAAACTCTTGGTATCTAATATTAACACTTGTATCGTATGGTAAAAACAAATTGTTTGAGTTGTGAATAAATAATAACTGTCTGTATCTATTCGGATAATTTGTGTTATATTCTAATTTATTCCAATGTAAAACAAATAATATGTAATCGTCTTTTTTGAAAATGAATGTACTATTTTCAAGTGAAACATCAGCAAAATATGTGTAACATTTTCTCATATTACTTATTCCATATAAGGACTCAATAACAGTCGTATAATTCTCACAATTTTTCAAAGTTTTTCTAACATGTCTCCCATGAATATGTACTTTCGCAGTACAAGTGATGAACTCATGAGCAGATACTGTAAAATTGAAAATTTCTTCTTGATTAAAATCTTCCATAAATTTGTTGAAATGATAATTAAAATATTCATAAAATTTTTTATATTTATCTTTCTCAACAGTTGAGTTCAAATTCTCATTAGAATGACTTTGTAATAAATTTTTCTCGAGTCGTTTGTACTCATCAGAGATATTAAAATGAGATAATATTTGATCTATTTTCAAATAATAGTTATCATCAATACATATTGTAATGGCTGGCAATTGATATTTGTTATTTATTATTTCAAGTTTGACATTATAAGGGAATTGTAAATAATCGATTGTTATTATCAAAATCTGATAAAACAACATAACTAAACAAATTAATTTTATCGATGGTTTTAAAACAAAGCTAATTAACTTTCTCAGCGCGAAAATCATTTTCTGAAATTTATGAATAAAAACTTCTTTTAACAACAATGAATGCTGATATGAGTTATGATAATATACTCAATGTGTGTGTGTTTTGAAATGGATGCAATTTCCAAGTATATTGATTTTTAGACAATACATTAATAACTTTCTCTCAAATAGTAATTTAATTTATGTCTGAAATTGAAATGAATACAAACGACTGGTACTTAAGTTCAAAGGAAAATATATAGAATTCAAGGTTTATAGGATAATGGACTCATTATTTTTTTGTGACACATTATATAAAATATTATGCCGCAGTAGAACCCCTATGCGTTCTGTTATTATGAGCAAAACCTCATGTATTACAAGCCATATAAATAAAGCATGTTATAAAGTGTGTAAAGTGAAAATTGTTGCTGAGGTATTTTATTTTTAAAAATTTTTTAAATAAACACTATAACACCTATTTTGAAAATAATTTGTAAAATTTGAGAGTGGTATTTGAGGATAATTTTAAAATTGATAGATCACTGATAGCACCTACTTATCGGTGTCGGAACAAAACGCGTTTATAGATGTGTGCTTTCTCTCAATCCGTTTGTCTATCACTTACAAACAATATTTTGAAATTCAATTTTTTCAGAAAAGTTTTTTATTCACAGTTTTGAAATCGAAATAAAAATAATAATTTGTTGTCTCATATCGAAGTAAGGTGACCTCAATTGTGCGGGACAGTCATGCAAATCAATCATTATGTCCCGCGTCCCGCAAGAGGTTAATGCCGGACGCTTTTGTCCTGCAATTTAGCTATTTTTGGAAGTTTTCTAACTTAAAACATAAATATATTTAAAGTCAAAAATTTTCATTCATCTTATGCTAAAATAAGCTGAAGGATACCTGCAAATAAAGTTTTGAGTAAAGAGTTTTCTTCTTTTAAGATCTTTTCACTTACATTGAAATTTGCATAAAAAATTGATAAAAAAAATTATAGTTTGAATGAAAAAATTCGTAGGATTGTATTTTTTAGTGTTAATTATAAGCTTTCGAAATCAAGATAAAAACATCGATTTATATAAAATTGAATATTACATATAAACATATTGATGAAATTGAATATTCGATTCAGCATGTATATCAATCAGGAATGCAAAAAGTTTACTTGAAAACTAATCAATAATGAATTTTTCAATATTTAGTCAACTTAAATCTTGAAGATTGAGAAAATTCCTTTTAACTTTAGGCTGTACTCAGTTCTTATTTAAACTAAAAAGTACTTATGAATGAATTATAAGACATAATGATTGAGAGAAGTTCTATTGAATTTTGGATTTCATTCAATGGTTTTAATTATTTGTTTATTTAATTGTTTTATTTTTATAACATTTCAAACTATTTAATGAAATTTCAAGTTCATTAAAAAAAATTTCAATCATTGTCGCATCTCATAAAGTCTTTTCAGTTAAAAGGAGAACTGATTTCAGTCTATGATTGAGATAAATTTTCTGACTTTTTGAGATTTTAATTAAATTACGAATCTTGAAAGGACGAAATGTGGTGTAGCTAATGAATAAGCTTCAAAGCCTTTTCAAAATAGCTCTCAAGTTTATATTCATTTCTGTATAAATGAAGCATTTGTTAGGGTTTTACAACTCTGTTTCATAAGAAGAGTATCACAAATATGTTCAGTTTTTCAGTAAAATCTCTCAATTCTTGTGAATTAAGTATTGATATAATTAAAATCATAGTTATGTGATAGTTAAATATATTTAATAGAAAAATTGTTAAAAAAAATATGAATTATGATGTTTAATAGTTTTTAAATAAAATGAAAATATTTTGCTGTACAAAATTTTTATCTTCAAAGTAATAGAATAAGTTATGAATAATCAAATAGTTTAAGTCCTCAATAAATAATGATTAAATATTGATGTGAAGAATCATAGAATATAACTTCAGAGAGATATTTCTTCTTGTTTTCCAGAACCATCCTTTAAATTATAACAAAATAATAGTTTTAATCAAAATCAATAAGAATATTAAAAATGGTTGAAAATTTGAACCTCAATGGAGTCATATCCAGAATCGTGCTGGACATTTGCTCTCATATGTCTTCGATATATGGATTTTATGATCAAATAACATATGAGAGTGATCACACAACTCACAATACAATATAAACTCAAACGAATAAAGTGAGTTTTCAAAGTCGGTCGGGTAGCAAGGTTTTCTATAAAATAAAAATAATTTTAATTTTTCATAGCCGAAAACACTCTTAATGAGAATAGGATTCTTCAAGTATTTCTTGTTATCCCAAACAAGTCTATCAATTTGTAAACTCGTGGCAATCTCAAAATCGCCTCCGCATAACTCCTTTGACTTTTGTCCAGACTTGAAAAACAAAATTTTATTTCAACAGTACCCTCATAGAACTCGACGAAACAAGTCAAAACATATCATTTTTGTGGAGCTACACCCACCCGTTCATTAGATGCGCTAAATTTTGACAATACTAAATTTATATTTAAAAAATATATAATAAGTAATTTTCGCATTAAAAATGTGTTGATAACATAGTCGCTGCCTTATACTCAAGTATATATTTTATTTGAAGCAAATTTGGGCCTTATTTTGGTCATAACCGTAACATGTATTTGCTTTCAATTGAATTTTTGTTTTTTCAATAAGAGATTATAGTTTTAAACTTTTTCAATATGAGGTTTATAAGTGTAATAACTCTCATATGAGTGCTCTTTATTATAGTAAAAGATTTATATGAGTCAGCGTATCTAATGAACGGGTGAGCTCTTTAGAATAAATTAAGCGCAGATTGCGGTCAGAAAGTTATTACTGAGCGATTAAAATAAAAGGAAAATAACGAATTAAAATTATTGTGCAATCATTCAGTTATAAAATTAACATGGATTTAAAAATTACCATTTTTGCGGGTATTATTCAAAACATCGACAAAACATATCGATTTTGTTATTCCCAATAATCCGTGATTAGTGAAGCAATCATACCATCCAATATCTCCCATTTCCCATTTGTTGAGTTTCTTTTGAGTGAATTTTATATTTATGTCAAAAGCTTTAGTCACTTTTAGCAGTTTTCAGTTAAACCTATAGTTATGTTATGTTTAACTCGATGTAAAATATACTCGGAAAATAGATTTTCTTTTAGATAAACTCATATTCAGAGAAAATATGTGTGAATTTGTAGTATTTTTTATCATTTAATTTTTCAGTGCTATTCATTCAACAATTAAAAAACTGACAAATCTTTCGATCAGAACTAATTCAAGTATTTTAATTTCAATAAATTTAAACATTCAAAAAATATAATTAATTAATGAATAAAACTTTAGACTAGAAGTAAACATGTTTTTATACATTTTGTGAGTTATAAAAATTTTGTTCATAAACTTAATGATCCACTTATCAGTCAATTGGCTTTAAAATAAATGAAATATTTACGTTAGGAGTAAATTTGTTATTATTTTAAATTTCTTAATGATAGGGGAATCAAATAAACTATAATCTCTTTGCTCTTTCTAAAGAATCTTAATGAGCCCAAAAACGCGCAATATTTTAGTAAAACATTTCTTTCTCTCTCTTTCTCCTAACCAACGAATTCAGTAATAATAAGTCTTTTCCTTAGAAAACAAACATATCATACACTTATGATAGGATATAGTTTAGAAACTTTTGCAAAAGATTGCAACACAATATGACCACTAATTCAACAATTTTTCCGGCTTAACTTCAAATATTCTACTGTTTTTTATGTGTAACACAGGACTCAAACAAATAGGAAAATAAGTGGACCAAAAAGTTTAAAAATTTGAAAGAAAAGTTCGTCAGATTTCAGGAAAAAAGATTGTTATCTCAGAAGACAAAACGCTATTTCTTTCACTTGAAATTTATTAACTCAACAAATATTGCGGATAAAGAGAACGAAAAGTAGACAAAACTTTTTTTCTTGTTTTTTCTCTTATTCTAGAAATGAATGACTTTTATATGATTTTTTGATAAATATTTTAAATTATATTATCAATAAATTCAAAATATACAAGGGCCACTACGAAAGTTATGTCTTATGAGAAAATCCCAATGCAATATCTCATCTGGTTCTTTAATTACATCGATTTGAATTTTGCTCATAACAAAGATTTTGCAATTTATAGAATCATTTTACTGTCGATTTTTTTCATAATCACTTCTCATGACTCGAAACTAGTATCCAAACTAGTTCGGAATGTCATGAATGATAATAGAATTTCTAAAAGGAAAGTAGACCTTTTTGAACCATTCAAAATTGGTAAATTCAGTTTTATCATGAAGATATTCAATGGCAAAGATGACCAATAATATGATCCACTCTATGAAATTTAAATTGATGCTGTGCAATAACTGATCGAAGTAGATGGGCATATGTCAAATGAAATAATAAAGGAGAAACTCAACTTCAATGCTCCTGCTATTCATGAAATTCTTCACGAGCCTTCAAGAGTTATCAAGCTTTCCACATTATTGATACCAATTTTCGAGAAAATAAGTTCAAAAATTGTAAAATTGAGATGGTGCAAATCAATGCTGAAAATTTTTTTGATCAATTGTTTCAAAAAATATTTAAATGTTCTTCAAAATGCTGAAAATTATTTTGAAAAGAAATTGAACCTGTACGACAAAACTTTCGTAGTGTCCTCTGTATTTCACTTAATGTGATCGTAATTTACAGCATTAAATACTTAAATAGTATTCAAATATATTTCTGATTTGAAATCGAAAACTATCTCTTAGACAACAATAAGCTATAAATTACTGAAAGGTTATGAGAAATAAGATATGTTTTGGTTTCTCTTTAAAAGTTGAGTCAATCCTAACCTAATATTGCTTTTATGGATGAAATAAAAACTAAAAATAAATTGATTAATGATTATATACAGAGAATAAATAAATTGCAAAAAAATTGAAAGAATTTTTGAAATAATAATTCCCTAAAACTTTGAGAACGAAATACTATTCGGTGTTAAGATTTTCTCTTAATAACTAATGAATACTTAACAAAAATAATTATATTTTAAAAAGTACTGTATTTTACACTTTTTTCTCGAAACTATCAATCAATTGGCTTATAATCAGATTAATTATTGAAAATTTTAAGAGAAAGACAGATATAATACCACTGGTTTTTAAAAGACAGAAAAATCACAAAAATAATGATTAAAATATTTCTCAACAATTCTAGATAAATGACAGAAAACACAGACTCGAAACACATATTCGAAAATTTATTTGAAGAAAACCCTTAAAAACAAAGTCTTAAATAACCGATAACTAAAAAGTTTCAGAACTTCTTATCAAAAGTGAAGCGAAACTTCTGATGAAAAACAAGTGAAAATTTGTAAACTTTGTACCAAAAAGTATGATATTGTAAGACATGAATTTTTGGCTACTTTGAGAACAATTTAAAAATTTTATATTTAAACATAAGTAGAGTTTGAAATCATGTCAATATTTTTCTCAACTAATATTAAGCCTAAAAATTGCTCTGTTTTTAGCATATGTCTATTGAATTAGTTTTTGATATTTTGATAACAGTTTTCGTAATAAAATATCAGTTATTTTAACAAATGATACGAAAATTTATTATGCTTTGAATTTTTAGAAAATGAATAAGTTTTCACCACTTTTTAATAGTTTTCACTTAAACTCAATGTCAAATATTTTTGAATAATCTGATATTCAGAGAAATTTTTTTAATATATATTAATTGTTTTTAAAAACTTACCATAAAATGATGTTTAACTAAAATTATTTGCTGATAATTTTGAACCGCTCACTACTGCTTCTGTTGAATAATTGAAGGGAAAGAAGATTAAGCTTTGCTTAATAATAGAAAATTTTCTCCTCTTCTGAAGTTGTGACTAATACATAAGGGTGTGATGAGCCATATTGATGAGCCCACATTTTAAATTGTTTTGCTTTTTGTCTTTCAAGTTCACTCTCACTCAGGCTTTAATAACTTAAACTGAGAATCCTTCAGCATTCTTTAGCACATTTTTTGTGCTTTAATTTTAAGTGCACAGTTCAACTGCACAGAAGAGGACTAAAAATTGGTGGCATAATAATGAAAAAATTCACCCTCATCTCCCTTCATCTCACTAACTCATGCGTCACCTTTCAGAGAGGGGGATTCCATGCGAGACAGGAGGATAGAGAGGGTCTTAACTAATATACGATTTGAGAGCTTGAACTCTAAATACAGTATATAACAAAATGAATACTTGAAATATTTCACTTCTACATATATATCTATTTGTGTGAATTGAAGTATGCAATATCATGATGCAATAAGATAAATTAACATCATATATTATTATGTAATCAAAAGCTCATTGATCTACAGAGTAAATATACAGAACAAGCTTGTCAAAATTATGATCACCTAATTTAAACATAATTATTAAGAATTTACTTATAATCAAATTTACGGAACAATATAAATTAAGGTAACAAATTTTCAAGAGATCAATTCTGTACAGATTATATCAAAATTCTCATTTTATTCGAAACAATGTTTGAAAACTTTATCAACTATCAATTTTTTTCTCCAAATTACAGATATTCTTTCTTGTAATTGAACAGTTTTTTAGAAGTAGTTCACCTTAAAATAATTTTTTTCAAAGTTTTTCATAAAAACTATATCTATTTGTGATGAAAAAGTTGTGAAAACATTAGTTTAATAGTTCGAACTGTAAATATAAGTTTGCACAACAACCAAAAGTTGAAAATTGATTAAACTTTAATATTAATATTTGTTAAGTCAAACCCTCAATAAATAGTATGACTTATGAGTTGAATGAAATTAAAATTTGATTAAGTTTTAGACTAATGTGTCATTTTTGATGTAAAACTGTTATCTTTATTTTGAATAGTTAATGAAAGTTTTAAACCTTTAAACTCTCTATTAAACTATTGTTTTCACAACTTTTTCATCCCAAACAGATATAGTATTTATGAAAAAATTTAAAAATAAATTATTTTTAGGTGTTTCCTCTAAAAACTATTTCTTTTAGAAAATTATACAAAATTATTATAAATTTGACAATTGTTCTGAATTGATGTGATTAGAATTTGCATAGATGTATTTGAACTATTAAAACATTTAATATGAATATATTATATAAATGAAATGCTATCAATATTTTAAGGAACTGTAAATTTAAGTCAGTATCTATAAAGTACAATTTGTGCCAGAAGTTTGTCCGGTATTATTAACAATATATACTTCGTGCAAAGCAATATCCAAAATTAATTTCATATAACTGTACTATAAAATAAGACTCATTGAGAAAGTAAAAAGTTTAGAAAACACCTTAAATAACAATCAGTTCAATCAA
>JAQFZT010002298.1:0-12041 GCA_034696325.1 Camisiidae sp. | reverse complement strand
TATCTAAAATGTACAGTGTTTTCAAGCATTTCCAATAAAATTTTCGCTCAAACCTCTAAATTTTGTGCATAAAAAATGGTTTAATTTTTTATTGTGTACTCCAAAAACTCTGTGCACACCAAAATATGAAAGGAGATACTTGTTAAAGGACATTTAGATCTTATTCTTCCAAATGAAGGAAATTGAAAAGATACACAAAACTTAGTATTTTTTTGTTTATTGACAAATTTAAAAAAGTATAAAATTGAAAAAAATTGGTATTTAATATAATTGTTTATTATCTGAAACCTCAATAACATTAAAACCAAAATAATGAGAAAATCTTGCAAAAAGAGTAGTCTTACCATGAACTGAAGATCTGGTGGAGCTAACAATGTTTAAGAAGGACATCAAATTAAGAGGAAAACTATAGAACATTTTCAGTTTTGAACTTAAAGTTATATTATTTAGAAATCTTTTGTAGAGTTATAGACTCTTAAAACTTGTCTGTTGAGGAGTTTTTCTCTGTGATCACAAATATTTCGGGTTCGGGTCTCGATTCAAAAATTTGGTGCGAAGTTTCGATGGAAGGAATATTAAGAAATTTATATGAATTTTATCTCTGGATATTCATTTCACAAAAATAATTCAACTTTAAATGCAATTTTTGAAGCTTTATTATTCAAATGATTTTTGAAAATTTTATTCAATAAACTCATATTTTTGAATAAAATTGCAAACACTTCGATAATTAATATTTTCAGTGTTTTGCTCGAACTGAAGAACTAAATGCTTTAAAGAAAGTATTTTAGAAAAAAAATTTTTGAGAAAAAATGCCCGTTAGATAAGAATTTTAGCTATAACTCAAAAACAGATTATACAATTTGTATGAAACTTTCATACACTTTTAGTGTGTAAGTTATTCTCATCTTTAATTTGACATATAATACACTAAATATTAATAAATAATATAATGAAAAACGCTCGAAAAGTGGTTATAGTGAGAAACAATACCAAAACTCTATTGGTTACTGAACAGTAAATATAGCATTTGTAAACCTTTTTTAGCACAAGATATTAGACACATTTTTTATATCAACGTTGAGTTACAGGAGTTAAAGTTGTAGCAGTTGTTTTGACATTTAGCTTATATCTGAGAGAAACACATTTATTTACAGACAAAAATAAAGAGTTGTCAATAAAAGGCTTTATTTTCAATTTTGTTTTTGTTATTTACTCTCATACTTATAGTAAAATAGTCTGCAAAATAAATATATAGAACAAACTAAAGAAACCATCTCTTTATGTTATGTTCAATTCTTCTCGAAAGAACATTAAAACTATACATGATTTTCATGAGTATTAAGCAAACAATAAATAAAAGAATCGCAGATCAGAGAAGTTTAAACCATTAGTATTTAATCAAACAATTCAATACATTAGTTTTAGTCAAAAATGAGGATATGATGGTTAGGATATATTTAGTCTAATAGAAAATTAGTAAACGAATTAATTGAATAAATTTACAAAAATAAAATTCAATTGAATATAAAAGTTTTATTTAGCAAAAACTTATTATTAACCCGTTAGCGAATTGAGTTCAAAATTAGAAATTACATACAATTCTAATAAGAAATAATTTGATGTTTCTTTCAATTTAAATTAGTATTTAATCTTATTTTCGTCATATTAGAGTTTAATCAATAGAATAAACAATTCGTGTCTAAAGTTTTTAAACAATAAGTGCATTAAAAACACTTGAAATCCTTTTAATTTAATTTGAATATTAAATGTTAAGTAAGACAAGAGTGAATCGTAAATCAATTATAAATATTCTGAATGTATATCAATCTAAAAGATTAAATATGAAAAAAGAATAAATTATTGAGAATTGATTGATAATCGTAAAAAATGTTTTATTTGTTAGTTTAAAACTCTTATCATAAGTTAATGTTTAATAATAAGCTTAACATCTATTTGGTGTCTTTCTTTTCATTTTGTCGTTTCTTTACGTCCCAATTGTAAACTCTGGCCATATTTACTTCAGTGGTCGTGATTTGATCTCTTAAGAAATCCAAATCCGTATCGATTTGTTGTAGATTTCTAGTGGCTGTTTCAAAATTTTTAGATAATAACTCCTCCGCTTCAGAAATCGGATATTCAAGCATTACATTTGCCTTTAAGTAAACACATTTCAATTAAATACTCCAATTTTTCAAACTTAATACAGTATAATAAATAACTTACTCCTAACCAAAGGCAAACTTTATCTGTTGGAGGAATTCTAGATTTCATGTAAACCTGATCTGATAGAAGAAATTCAGTTTCTGTCTCTTCGTTAGCGTCCTATCAATTCAATAATCAATTAATTAAATTTGAATTTTTAAACATTAAATTAAATGTATAAAAATGATAACTAAATATGAATTACACAAAAGTTTAGGTTAAGTTAGAAAAATGGATACAAATTGTAATTAATTGAGACAAATAATAGTAATTTAGGTGAATATTATTCACGTTTATCTCTATCTGTATTTAATGTAAAATATTTGTATAAATTAATTAAATATTCAAATAAAGATGAGTAATGAATGAAATACTGACTCGTTTTTGTTTAACCAGTTTTAAGACATCAATTGAAGTCTCGATATCTGGGATTTGTTTCTTAAGTCTTCTCTTTTTTTGCATTAAGTTTTGTTCCATAAATCGATATTTAGTGTGCGATTCGTCTAATCTTTTGAGAACAGACGTTGCGTTCGAATCATTTTCATTTCTAGCCATGAATTCTTCGACGTCTTCCTATTCAGACAACAATACAATTGATTTTAAATAACAAATAATAATAAATATTAAGTTTTGATTTTTAAAAATATAGTAATTTGAGTGTAAACTGACGACAAACTCAGCCGTAGGTATTCCAAGACTATTAGACTTGTCTTCTTGTGTCTCATTATTGTCTCCAATCACTACATTATCACTCATTTTATTAATTATTAAATAAGTTTAGTTTCAAATAAAAAACAATCAATTATTTCTCAGTTTTGATCACGTTTTGGGCATTAATATAAGTGTTGTGTACATAAAAAACGTCAAATAACTCAATATAAAGTTAATTAATTGAAAACATTTATGAATAATTGATTAGAAATGAAGGAATGCTTATTTCAATTACTATTCAATTCGATTTTAATTTATTAAATTATTATTAAAACACTTATTTATGATTTTAATTTAAATATAAAATAAATTGACACGAAATTTAATTTTGCTTAACTGTTAATTTAGTACTTTTATAGATAGCAAATTGAAGGCTTAACTCAACACAAATTCAATACAAAAATTCATGCATAAAAGCTTTACTTTGTTTAAGTATTTAATATATTTTCTAATAAAATGACGCAATTTTACAATTTTGTTATGATTTTTTGGATGAATTTTAATGTTTACTAATTTTGTAAAATATACTTAATTTTAGAGAATTGAACAAATATTAAGAATGCAATCAAACGATAAGTCGATTAGCATTAAGATCGCGGGTCCGGAA
Organism: Camisiidae sp.; assembly: GCA_034696325.1. Classification (NCBI taxonomy): domain Eukaryota; kingdom Metazoa; phylum Arthropoda; class Arachnida; order Sarcoptiformes; family Camisiidae; species Camisiidae sp. The sequence goes on along the minus strand of JAQFZT010002298.1, from coordinate 8,518 downwards.
TCAGTGTCCAAATGGCACTCAAAACGTAATAGAAATGATACAAATAATGATAAAAGTGATAATCAATTAAAAACTGCAATTAATTGCGATAATAATAGTAAAACATTGACACCCAATAAGACAATTACTGTTAAAAATGATAAAAATGATAAAAATGAAAAGAAAACTAATAATAACTCAAATGTTAATAATAAAAGAACTAAAGGTATGAATAAATATTTATATCAAACAAAATATTAATCAAAAATAGTCTTATTATTAATTTACTATAACTTTAAAGTATTGCATCATTTAATGCTATCTTTAATACAATATTATAAAGCATTTATTATTTGATTTATTATTTATTTGATTGCTTGATATCCAAATGCTTTTTGCAAAGCTTTCAATGGATTTGAGAGTTTATGTAACTTTTGATTCTTTGATTAAACTATAATTGTTTTGATGTGTTTTATTGCCATCAATTCTCTTGTTAATTAATATTAATAGAAGTTTTTGTTGCAATTCTTGGTTTCATTGAGACCATTAGTTTTAATGAAGTGATTAATATATGAGACTTCAAATTAATATTAATTCATGTCAATTAAAGAGTTTATGATTCCATTGCATTTCATTGTAAATAACTTTCTTATGATTGTCAAAAAGTAGAGAAGTCTTCATTTGATCATCATTTTCAAGTTATATTAATAATTCATATTTATTTTGTTTAAAGTCTTCAATTATTCTAAAAATTATTATCAAAAGTAATGAATACAAATGGAAAAAGTGATGTTGTCGTCCAAAAGAGTATTGCCATCAGATTTGCGGTCAAATAATTATCTCATTGACTTGTTTGTTATCCTTGACTAACACTTTAAGTTGATTTGAATAACATTTAAAATAACATGAATTATTTTTATTTATTTTTGTTTCGTTAATTGAAACCAATTAATATGAACTGAATGTGCATGTGATGAATGTCCCGAAAGGCCCGTTTGTGTCACAACTACACAATCAAATAAAAGCACGTTTTAATTTGAATGCAAATGCGAGCACTTCTAAAAGCATCTCTAGTTTGCGTCCAAGCAATGTGTTTGCAAACTCTTCATCTACTCTTCAATGTAGTCATGTGTGTGAGAAAGAGCCCAAAGTGGCAGATGGTCTGACACCAGCTCAACATGACTGCCAACTTCACCATTCATTTATTTCAGACATAACAGATGTGAGACAAATGGAAAACACACTCTTGCAATTACTCGACGATTTTCATTCCGGAAAACTTCAAGCATTCGGTAAATTTTTACATTTTAACTCATTTTTTCCAAATTTATCGCTTAGAAAAAACTTATTTTCACTTTTGCGTCATTTGTTTATTAGATTAAATTTAGTTTTTAAATATTTAAATAATTGTTTTATCCCAAAATTGTTTAATAATAATCATGTTCTTGACTCTGATTTATGTAATGCTATTGATGTCATTGTGATCTTCTTCTTCCTTATTTTGTTTTCCTCTTTCAAATTTAGGTCAAGACATAACCTTTGAAAAAATGGAAAGTGTTCGCGAACAACAAGAAAGACTCGCGCGATTGCATTTTGACTTGAATTTACAGCAAGAAGTTTATGGGTGTGTATAGTAATGATTAAAAATTAAATAATTTATGAAATAAAACATCAAAATAAAACTATATTTCATTTTTTGTGTATAATTTATTAAATGTATTGCAGACATCAAACAGAAGAAGGAAAAAGAATGGCAAAGGATAACATGTCCAAATTGATTGAAAATGTAATTCATAACTAAATCAAACTATGAATTGAATTGATTTTGTTGTTGATATTGAATAATTTCTTATGTATTTTATATTACTTTACAGTTACAACAGTTGAGTAATTCAATGTATCCTTTTCTTGACTACTTATTATTGTTTATATAATGCACAACCAGTTCAAGTGCAATGCGTTAATGGCATACTTTTCCTGTTTAATGAAATGATCGAATCGAGACTCCAAATAGTATTATTTGAGTTTGTTATTGCTCTTATGTAACATGTTTTTCAATCAATTAATTTATTTTGACATTGGTTTTAGTCAATGACTTAAAAAAGTCTTATAACGAAAATTACAAATGCATTAACTTTCAAACGAATGCTAATTAATGTTTTCCTCAACTTTTTTATTTTGTTGACAGCGAACAGTTACAGTCACGGTCCTCATCAAACACTGGCCCTTAAACTGATGCCTCTATTATTTCTTAAATACCTGAACATGAATTATCACAAAAATTACATTTCTCTGGGGGTTATCTTTGAAAAATAGCTCAATAAAAACTATTTCAGGTTTTTTATATTTGTATATCTTATTGCGTAAACATTTGACTCTAGAGAAGGCATTTAATCCGGAATCAGGAAAGCATGAGTTAAAAATTACTAGAATGTACTCGTGTGTTGTGTGCTATAAATTCAATTCTTAATTATTAAAAAAGAACTTCATTAAGAGACTGGAAGAATACTTATTAGATTTAGCAAAATATGTCATGACGTGTTTAAGACCATTTATAGACCTTAAATATTAAGTCAATTTATGGTTCATTTATTCTTGTCAAATAACATTAAAACAATTTTTACTATTTATAAGTTACTAAAGCTCTCCATATTTTCAGCTTTTTTGCAAATTGTATTCTAAACACATTTTTAATAAATTGCTCAATTTATATAATTAGTTGTTTCATAAATTTTGAAAGATATGGCATTTGTTTGAATTATTATTTTTTAAAAAGTTTATCAAACATTTAGGTTTAATAATCAAATAAAAATAGCATAAACTTTCATGTTGTTTAATATTTTTTCAACAATTTGATCTCAAATATTGTGTAATTCTTTTTTTCAAATGAGCTCAAAATTTCAATTTTTCATTTTATATATAGTATATGAAAAACTTTTAGTAAATATTTTTCTGCTATTTAAATGTCAGAATTGAAATCTTTATTCCTTTTAAATCTAATAGAAGTTTTTTATGTGAATTGAGCCAAAATTCTAAATTGATTAACACTATTCATGAGATTATTGAAGGTTTTGATAATCTTTCAAATATTCGTGAATATCTACAAATAATCTGATTTGCAATACATTCCACGCATAGCTGGAAAAGTGGGCTCATTAACTATGAGATCATATATACATTTAAACGCCTAAATCTGTTCTTTTGAAGTCTATATAAGAAGTGACATATAATTTATTTGAAACAGAGCCCAGTTTGTGTTTAAATATGTTTTTCTGTTGAATAAATGAAAATTTGTACATTCCATTGATTTAAGTGTTACTAAATGTAATGCCATCAACTTTGCTCTGACAGGTTTGAGAATCCGTTCTGCACACGCTATCATAGTTTACAGCAAACAAACGGCCAGATTCGCAAACGCATAACTGCAATAATAGGTATTTTTCAGAAATAAATTTCACAAAATTCTAATAAAGTGATAAAACAATTGCTAATATATGATATGTTTGGCATAAAATGTAAAACTCATAACTCACTTGATATGACTTTTTCACGTTATGTGACTCGACATTAGGTGCGTGATATTTGTTCAAATGTTTCATTTCTAACCTTCTTGTATTGAACGCAATCATATTACTAGATGTGAGTTCAAAATCATCGAGTGATAGAATCTGAATATCACCACCTCTTGAGTCAAAATGAATATCTTGTTCCGCATCAATATTAACTCGTTGTGTACGAGATTCTAGTCTTTTTACATTTGAATAATAACAATGAGTTATAATAAGATTTTATCAAATTTGTGAATATGTTTACCTTAAGTCATGAAAGAGATCTCCGCGGATCGAATTAGTCTCTAATGAATTGATTATTTTATATCCTCCTAAACTCGGAAACATAAAGTTTTGGGTATATGTAGTTATTTGATTTGGTTCAATGCTGAATAAGATATCATCAATATTATCAGCATTTGATGGGTTTGTGGATCTTATCTGAAAGTTTGTCGCTTGAATTTCAAGTTTTCCATTACCTGTTTTTCAATAAATATTAGATTTCATCATCTTTTCTTAGATCTTAACCAAAATATTTCGTCAATATGTATAGAGTAATGTACCCAAAAAGAGAGTTTACTTCTCATTAAGTCTTAGTCATAACTATTTATTTATATTGTGTAAAATAAATGCATTAATTGATGATTTATATCCAAATGAATCATAAGAAATTGAAAAAGTCTTCTGCTATGCATTAAAGTAAACTCAATTTTAGTTTACAATATAAGTAAGACTAACCTAAAGCCAAACTATTCTCCATATAATCACTATTTTTCAATAAAATGTTTGCGTATTGATCTGAATTGAAATGAAGAGCTTGCTTTCCATCGAATGATTTAATTAGTTTGGCATCAAGTGATCGATCGAACATGATATCACCTTTAATATTGATTCCCTTCTTTGTTAGTATAAAAGATCCATATCCGAGACCATTCTATTAAGATATTATAGATTACTTTTACAGGAAAAATCGTAAAACTTATAATGAGATTCATCATATGCATTACAGTACAGTATATTATAAGTTTGAATCCTTGAATTACAATCATTTAAGTTTAGTTATAATTAGTGTTCCGCATGTACTCAGACGTAGATTTTTTGAGGCTCGAGGTTCATAATGACGAGTCATACGAAACACTTGTTTATACCGGTTGGGGATTTCGGGCTTTTATGAAATGACCAAAACTATTTTAAAATATAAGATTATAGAATATTATTAGTCTTACAGAAGTGAGATGAAGGACATTGATTATCCAGAACGTTAGACTCAAATTAAATATTGCAATACAGCCAACACTTATTAATAGTACAAAAAACCAACGCGTTTCACACAAATCAACAGTTAATGGCTTCAAATTGATGTTAACTGTATTGATCATAGGCTGACAGGAATTGTGGGCAAATAATAGTTTTTTTATCGGCTTTGCTGATGGTTGATATGATGGCGTTGAAACACCATTTCTCACTACTTGTTTCATCATTTTATTCAATATAACAATAGAAAACAACAGAATTTTCCATGTATTCAATAAGATAGACTTCGAATGCGAGCGTAATCTAATTCCAGTTGAAGCTTAATGTAGTAAAAGTAAAGTTAATTTAATCTCTACTTTACTTTGAAATTTATTTTATATAATATATATTATACTTCTTTGCGAAGCATAAGAAAAAGCCATTCTAAAGATTATTGTATCTTCTTTTTGAAGGTTCATATTATATGAACTGATCGAATAAAAGGAGAGGCAAAAGCTCTCTCAACAGCACAAGTAATATCGATCGCTTTGAGAAATCGATAACTTTTATTTAATAACTTATTCACATAAGTCTCTAAATCTTAACTTCTATGTTTAACTTTACGAAGTTCTAAATCTTTTATTAATAAATTTTAAATTTCAATTATACAGTCAATAAAGAGTGAATAAATTAAGTACAACATAAATATTTAACTTCGAGTTTTCAATGATAATAATGAATAATTTTATTATATTTGTATTTTATAAAATACTAATTGCTTTAATTAGTTCATCGACTACTCAACTATTGATTATAAGTGTTTTGAACTGAAAATTTTCAATTTCAGAATAGATAAATAAAGTGAATCAGATTATAAAATGTGAAACATGATAAAAATATGCCTCAAAGAGACTCACTTATGAAATGATATTTGAGTGACACACCATTTCAATAGAATGTTAAATAGAGAAAAGATGGAGAAAATAAATCTTATCATATATTAAATTTCTCAAATAATGAACTAAGTTTGATATAAGTACACACAACTTGTTCAAACATTTCTACTTATGTGAATGACTAGGATTAATGAAATGGCATTGAAGACTCGCCTACACTTTGAAATGGGAGCGCTTCCAATTGTCTCAATTGATAATGTCCAAAACCTGTTTCAATACTCTCAATACCCATAAATATTTAGACTATGACCACAATTAATTAAATCATAATATATACAATCAAATATCCTAAAACATATAAAGATAAAGATTCGTTTTATTTTAAAAGTAACTAGGCGAAACCAGTTGCAAAGCAACTTTTATTAGAACTGAAATTAACTTTTTTTCTTTGACTCTCAACTTAAATATTTTGTATGAGAGTCACATTATTAAGCGCGCGTATCTATAAATCATTTAAACCTATTTTCACTGTTAAAAAAGAGTCGAAATCAAATATAACATAATTTTAACCTAATCTTTACTTAAATGAAATGTGATTTGCAGTAGTGATTTTGATTTTTTTCCTGTTAGCCTTCTATAAGTAAGAAATAGAATAATAATAAAGAACACGTTGATTTACATTATTGCGGACGAACAAACACTACACTGACATTACTTTTTTTAGTAAGGCGTCATTCATTTATTGTGCATGCAGTCAAGGGGGTCAGTCAAAAGCGTGCACGTCTATAGGCGAGGGTAAATGAAAAGCATTCACATCTTTTCATTCATTTAATTGAACGAAATTGCATAAAATGTATTATTCGTTTGAACCACGAAATTGTCATAAAATTTATCCATGAAAAAACTCAAATTCAATTAATTTGTGCAGTTGTATAAATTATTTGTGCTTTGCTTGTTAAGGGGGGTTAAAATATATGCGCACTGTATTAAAAGCGTGCAGATGCGTATTGGGAGGGGGTCTAAAACTTGAATTATTTTGCCCACTAAATGATGACGCCTAATATAGATTTACAGTAAAGTACAGTTGAGCTCCGGTTCAAAGTATACATTTTCACAAAATGACATCATGAGAAATTCCTTGAGACTAATCATAAAATACTAAATACTATACCTTTTCCTTATGCAGTGTCACATTTTTGGAGATGAAGCTCATTTCTAAGTTCACTTAAGGTTAAACAACAGTTAACAAGTAAAGTATTTTAACGAAAGAGATTCGCAATAAAGAATACACTCAATTCATTAAATGTATTTTTTCTCATTTATTTGAATCTTATTTGAATGATTACATGAAAAGTGAATCAAAACTTTATTATTAAAGTTTAAAAGTTAGCGAATAAACTAGTGGTTTAATTTGACTGTGTTTAAGATATTTACTCAATGGATTGTGTGATTAATTATTGATAAATTTTTTCGTTTCTTATCTTTTTTCAAAATGATGGTCTCAACTTTTTATACTCATTTATATATTTTTCCTTAAATGAGTGCAAATCAATTGACATTTCTTTCAAATGCTTTTATGTCTCTACTATTTCTTTGAGCAGATTTTTCTATATCATACAATCAATGAAGTAAAATAATTATATTTTTGATGATTATTTCAAGACTTTTGTTAATTTATGAATTGATGTAAGATTTACGCAAGAAATAAAAAAAATAATGGAAAATTTGAATAAATTAGCTCTTAATGAATAACTTAAAATTTACAATATATTGCACTAAGACTTAAATATTAAATTATAGAATGGAAAACAGTTGACATAACTTAAAATAGATTTATTTGCCTCTATTAATTAAACTTTGATGAATGTAGAGTTGTTAATACTTGTCACCGCACAGATGGTCATAATTACCGCTATCGTCATTAGTTTTGATTTCATTTTGTGCATCATTCATATCAGACGATAGCGGCTCACAATCATTATTCACTTCATCAAAACTTGAACTAATTTTAATTACTGACTGCAAGCGATTTTGGCCATCAATTGACTTATCGGGAGTTTGATGTTTATCGTCTTGATCTTGATTTATATTATTATCATTTGATTGTAAGGGTTCTCTTATTGATGCGGGAGTTGAAGGAGAAGAAGAAGAATGGCTTTGTATTTGAGTGTTATTAGTAGTGGTTCGAGAAGTTCTGTCTCGATGTCTGTTCCGTCTACTACTCCTTGACATAGGAGAAGATATAGGTATGTGAACCACTTCTATTTCGCCACCACTACTACTTCTATGTCGTCCGCGATGCCAATAATGTTGGTTCATATCTAAGTCAACATCAATATTGAGTATACTTTCTTGGCTTCCAGCGAACTGTATAATGAATATAGTATAAGTCACTCAATAAGTTATTAAGTTTACTCTTATATGAAGCGAATAAAAGAAATAATGAAAAGACCGATCAAAGTTCTCATTTGAGAGTCACTTTCAAAGGCTTCATCTCTTTTGGGAGTTTTTTAATTTGAAAAATAACTCACAACTAATCCATAGTATTTAAGAATATCCATTTTGCACATCGGACACGACCGGTTTTCCAAAAGCCAGGGGTCGACGCAAGACTTATGAAATAAATGTCTAAAAATACATAAAAAGATAGCTATTAGAAGAAGAATCAAAGAAAATCCATTATTTCATAATATATTATTCATAACTAGGTTCAAGTCTCTAATATTGATCCTCTCCTTATTCAATAAAATCCTATATAGAATTACATGAATAACTTATATTTCAATATATTTCAATGTTATATTAAAGCTCTATTAACTGAAAAGGGAATTCAAAATCAATGCCATACTTTTATGTTATGAA
>JAQFZT010002297.1:0-12042 GCA_034696325.1 Camisiidae sp. | reverse complement strand
AACATTTAAAGGATATTCAAATCATTATAAAAAGGATGTTCAAATCATAACAAATTCTTGAGCTATGAAATAATAATGATAGGTTCACTACAATATATTCAATGAAAAAAACGTAATTAAAAATATTAATTTGTAAATAGACACTATTGTTAAAACTTCTTAATATGTTTATACCAAATGAATGGCAGAAATTGGCTCATTTATTTATCATTTCAAATCAAAACATTATAAGAAAACTATATATACTTGTGGAAATTTCAGTACTAAAACCATTTTCGAAGCGACAGTTAAAAAAATCATTTGATACAGTACTCTTATAATACTACTCGTCAGTAAACTCATTACTTAGTTCCTCATGAGCTACATTCAGTATTAGTTAATACTGTCTGAATACAGTGACCCGAGTCTGTCTATTCATCAAATATTTTTTAATTAGAAGTTAAGTTAGAATCTGTTCTAGTCTTCTATCGAAGGATAAAATAATCTTGAATAAGCATAACTGATAGGCAGAGATGAGTTGTGCCTATTATATAGTATCTGTGCCGCAAAAAAAATCACTTGCATACTTCTAAATATTAAATATTTTAATACTAAGTTATCAAAGATGACTGTCAGAAAAATCGGGACTGAACTTAGTTCTCACTTCAATAAAACGCTTATGAATGAGTTATGAGACAAAATGATTGAGAAAAGCTCTACTGGGCTTAACATTTCATTCAATAGTTTCAATTGATGAAAAAGGAAAATAAATAAGAAAACGCTTTAAATTATTGAATTAAATCTCAAGTTCAGTAAAACTTTTCTCAATCATTTTGTCTCACTTTTTGAAGTCATTAGCGCTTTTCAATTAAATTGAAAAATTAGTTTAGCCTATGATTAAAAGTATTTTTTCGACTCTTTGATATTTCAGTTAACTTAAGTGAAAGCATTAAATATTAAATCCTACAAGACTTATATGAAAGGAATTTTTTGCAACACAGAGTTTATCTTTTAATTTTGAATTGTTTGAAGCAAAATTGCAATTTACATAAATAAAAGAATCTTTGTTTGTAATTCAAGGCATTCAAAGAAATAATTCATTTTTATGTCCGATGGGATAAGAACAGCAATTACAAGAAAATGGGAAAACATTTTTTAACGTTTGTGCTATATTTGAATAGAAATTGCAATTTTGATATAAAATTAGATAACAGTATAAAGATCTCATTAAAAGAATTTTGCCTTTTACTTCTGATAATATTACATAAGAAAGATTTAATGCTAGAAAAACTGGTAATGTTTTTAAAATAAGCTTTGAATTATGCAAAAAGCAATTTAACTGATGATCTTCACATGTTTTAGATAGGGAAAAATGATTTCCTGCTCTAAGATCTCGGGTCATGAATTTTATTTAGAATTTCAAGTGGATATTAATCAAAAACTCAATTAATCAAAACAGTTAAGCTTAGAGTTTAGCTGTTTTATAATTGTCTGCCAATTTACAAGGCTTTATAGTGATAGCTCTGTCTATAGATTATATTTAGAGATACAGTGCACTCATAATCAAGTTATTCAAGAAATATCAACGAACTTAACGTTTGATGCTATCAAAAATCATGTTAACCACTAAAAACATTTTCTCATATAATTAAGTAAGAAATTTCAATTTTTAATGACTCGAGAATAAACAAAATTTATAAGGATTCGCGTATCTTTCAGCACTTTATGACATCATATTTATAACTTCATTAAATGACATCATAATAAGGAATATTTTACCGTTTATGCCACTTCTCCTTTTGTATGCATACAATCATTATGAATACTTAATGCTAAATATGTATACTTAAGTATGCATTTAGCATTGCATTAATAAAAAAATTGTGATATACACGGCTTTTTGGCTTAACTATACATCTGCTCATTTTTAAGGTTATTGAAAAACAAATATAAATTTATAATACTTTGGCAATACTTGGCACTACTCTGAGAAAAAGGGGTAAAAAAATATCAGCGAATTAAAAAACAGTTGAACTAACAATAGATGCTTAGTTGGGAGTTTCCAAAAAGTTTTTCATACAATCCGGGATCAAGGCTTACGAGTCAGTACAACAGGAAAGTCATTAAGTTCTTATTTTATGAATAAAAGATGTCAAACAGGTGTAAAGCAATAATGAGAATGAAAGAGATAATTGAAAAGTTCTAAACACGACTAAATAATAACTTTTCACTTTGAAAATAGTGAAGTTTTTTATTTCGAATGTTGAAAGTTAACGCTTAAAAGAGATTAAGTTTTTGATTTATATGGTTTTATATTAAAATTATTTTAATCTTTGCTCTGTTTTATTATAATAGACAGAATTAGAGCATAAAATAAATCTTAAATAAGTTTTTTTTTGATGTAAATGCAAGTAATGTTCAAATGTTTAGCCATTACATAAGTATATTTGGGTCAATCGGATCTTTTTCCAATGAATTTACGTATGTGTGTTTGTGACAAATAACTGGTAGAACTCCTTTAATATCCATTAACTAAGTAAGAAGAGAGAAATGTGATTTCCCATTAGTCGTCAACTATGGAATTATTGAAGAGAATCTCAATACAAAAAGTATCCGTTGATATAATTTGTTTCTGTTCAATATTATTTTTATGGCTATTAATCAAGTCATTTTGCGAACCCTTTCATCGAGGGTTTTGGTGCGACGATCACACTATTAGATATCCTTATAAAGATTCAAGTAATGCCAGTTTGTTTTTGGTCATCTGGTGTTTTCTTCTTCCGGCGATCACTATAATTGTTTTTGAAACTATTAGAGTCAGAAAGGCATTAGTTTTCTCTAAGAAAGATAAAGTTTTGTCCTGGAAATACTTGATTTGGAAAGTTTATAAAAAGTTATCCGTTTTCTATTTGGGCGCGATATCACTGGTTTTGATCACAACTATTATCAAGTATACAACTGGAAGATTAAGACCTAATTTTATTGATTTATGCCAACCAGATATTGATTGTAACGAAGAAGTAAATAAGAATATATATATTGAAAATTATACGTGTATTAATGGAAACCTAAATACTGATCAAATATCAGACGCCAGAATGTCATTCATTTCTGGTCACTCCACTTATTCGTCGTATTGCGCTATTTATTTCTGCATTTATCTGCACATCAAAATGAAATCTTATACTTTGATTTCTCTGCGGACTGTTTTACAACTCATGTCATTATTAGCTTCACTTTTTGCTGGACTCAATCGCATTGCTATAAATAAACATCACTGGAGTGATGTTTTCGCTGGATTAATGTTTGGCTCAATTTGTGCGATCATTACTACTAAATACTTGAGTGGTATCCAAAATGAAAAGCACTCAGATTTTGTTGATTCAACCTATCAAAACAACATTATAAGAGATGATAATGAAATGAAAGTGACAAAAAAGTGTGAAAATGTATCTCAATGTTAAATTTAAAAAAATACAAAACCTCTTCAGTGCTTAATACCAACTCTTTACCTATACTAGTATTAATACCATACGGACTAATGAGCAAAGCTTTAAACTTTAGTCTAAATCTTAAAACTTTAGAAAGAGTGGAGACACCTAAGTTAGTCGGGTTTCTAAGAAAAATTTTCAAAATTTTCACATTCATACCGTTTTTAATCCTATTCATGTTTTTCGCAGATTTTTCTACTTATCAAAAATATGTAGACAAAAAACATATGTAAACTTGTATAACATTTTATTTGCAAAATCTTATTGCATAATTTGGTAATAAAGGAAATGGTTTGGGTTTGGGTTTGGGTTTGGTTATTTATTCAAAAGATACTATCAAATATTGTCTCATTATTTCATAATTAGATTTTGATCTAATTCAAAACATATTTTTTGTAATCTCAAAAATTATTTATAGCACATTAATATATACTTTCGTATTTAGAACCGAAATCATTTTTATCGATATATTTGAAATTATTGTAATAATAAAAAGAGAACTTATATATATTTTAAAAAGATTTTAAATTAAGAATACATATGCATTGATTGATTTTCTTTAGTGTACAAAACAACTATTTTCCTCAATTAAATTATATTTATATTTTAATATTCATTGTTAGGACACAAGAGGTCAACAAAAAAAAACAAAAAACCATTGAAAATAATTGAGCAAAACTTGATTGACAGGTCAAGTTTATTTTTCACAATAAAAGCGTGAAAAAATACTCGTATAACATAAAGAACTTGCGTAAGTTGTACAATACGTTACGAGCATGAATTTTAAAGCCTTGTTCTCGATTTATTTATTGAAGCAAAATTACAAGTATTATTTCAAGAATTATGATAATAGTTATAATGATTTGGGAGTTAAATATGTAGAAAATTCATTTAGTCATAACTTTTTAACTATCAAATGAAACAATGAATATTTATCTTGAAATTAAGTGATTATTAGGGTCTAAAATAGAAATAATTATGATTAATAGGACATTACTGTCCGCGGCTGTGCCCACTTTAGTGTTCACACCTCTCATTAATCTCTAATTGAAGCCAACATCTGAAGGAGTCCTCAACACCAATGAATTAGTATCAAATTTCTTAACCATAAGTAATGAATAATATGAGACCAAAATAATAATATTAACGATCGAAATATTTTGTATCAAACTTTTGAGTGATAGGAAATAAGAAATTCAAATTTTTCTGTCACTCATTGACTTTGAGGAACATGAATCAAAATGTTTTGTTTGAAAAGATTTAACTCATTCGATCAAATGATCACTAATTATATCTCTCATTAACTTTATATAAATGTTGAAATCATTGGAAATGTTTTAAACCTAAGAATATGTTAGAGTTTTTCTATCTATATTTATAGGTCTTCATAATAATGGATCCCAAAAAATTGATTAATACATATCTAGAGTAATGTTAGCTTTATTCATCCTCACATATTTATAAATTTCTTTTTGCTTTAATCAATAAAATCAAAGTTTTTTAAATTTATTCCATGAGCCTTATGCCTGACTCTCATATCTTTACTTCATATGTCGGATTCCACTCAAAATGTACTTTTTTAAGTCTAGAAATAACAAAAGAGTTCATAAGAAATCTCTATTTATTTTATATTTATAACTAATGAGATTCTCGAGACTCGAAATTTTTTCCCCTCGAGTCTCGTGTTTCGGTTTCAAGTCTCGATTTCTCGAATTTTCAAAAATATTCAAAACTTAATTTTTTTAGAGCATTTAATCGTTCAATTCTAAATGTTTCGCTATATTTAAACCTGAAAATTAAGTGCTTGCGATGACTAATTAAAAATACGAGTTTAATGACTAACTATGGTTTAATAACTTCAAATTAAATTCTAATTCTATTTTATCTTCAAAAATTTTATTTTCAGTTAATAAATTTTCTGAAATACCATGATAAAATTCATAGAAATCAATTTCGAGAATCGATCGAGAGTCGAAAATTTTTTTTCGATCAAGACTCGAGACCCGATACCGACCACTATTTATAACTGACAATTTTTTTTATCTAAGATTTTCATTAACTCAACTTTTATCAAACTAATGATTAAATTTAATGAATAAATGAGAATTACTTGATAGTAATTCATATCGATTTTCTATATAAAATAATATTTTTACAAACTTGTTATTGTTTGAAATAGTCCTTAAAAGTTCAAACATATACTCAAGTTTTTTAATGTGGGTTTCAATCAGATAAAAGTTTTAATAACTTAAATATTTTATTACTAATACCTTTTTATTGTTTTTTATTGCCCAAAGCAACTGCTAAGACTGTTACTTAAGCCTCGACATATTGTATGTTAAGATTAGTGGTGGGTATTTTCGAGAAATGAGGACCTTGAAAAATTTATTTGTCTCGAGTATCGGTCGAGTCTCGACTACCTTTCGAAATTCTCGATTTAAAAAATGAAAAATTTAATATATTTTATACAATTTAATTGTTAGTTTCCAAACTTTTCGTTACATACATTATAACCGTCACAAAGAGTAAAATAAATCCAAACGCTCTTATTTTGGAATAGACTTAAGTAATTATATTTGATATTTCTAAAAACACATTCTCTTTCACCTAAAGTTTTAGAGAATTCTTTCAAAAAATGCAAACTCATATTGTTTATGATTGATATGTGTTAAGATTACATGGAATTAGTACTATTGAATTTTCAATTTTTTTCTTAATTAAAATAAACTTGAAAAGCGTTAAAATTTTTATAAAAAATATACACTAAAACAGGTTATAAACTTAATAAAATATAAGTTTAACGTCAATGAAGGGTTTTCTGTGTCAATCAAACACTAACACAAACATATCTTGAAATAAGTCATAAAATTGATGTAATCAAGACTTAATTATTTCGAAGGATTTAAGTTTGACATCAGAATAATTTTGAGTCACTCGAGTGCTATTTCAAAAGTATTCAACGCATGAATACCATGAATACCATCGATACAAAAATATCCCAAATCCCGAATGCAGTCATCAAATTCAAAAGTTTCACAATTATGTTAAGAGCTTTCATGATTTTGTTATGTTGTCTAAAATACATCGTTCACTACATTTACTTTTCACTTAAAAATATATTTTAAGATTTTATTCTCACTCGTGTAATAAAGATTTTCTCTTTGATCTCTTGAATGCCTTCAGATTCTGACTGCATTTCCAGATAATGTGAATTAGACATGGATACGAGATATCTCATCTCTGGAGACGAGACGATTTATATAAAAAAAATTTATTAGGTGAGACGAGACGAGACGAGTTGGCATAAATTTTTTTGAAACCTATTGAAAACCCATGATTTCAAACTGAGTTATTCTAACATAAACCACGTGCTCTCATCCCTAAATAAAAGGTGCATAGCTAGAAAATTAAGATATAATTTACCCTATGCCAAGAGACGAGCGGCATGCGATACAAAACTTTGAGAATAATACGAGACGAGACGAGTGGTATTCGATACAAAATTTTTGTGAAGTTACGAGACGAGATCGGATTAGACCACATGAGTTCGAGACGAGAACGAGATTCATAAAATCAAAAATCCCATGTCAAATGTGAATCATTCACTCAAACTTTACAATAATTATATTAATGTATTATAAATCATTCCATTCAGAATAAGAGATTTGATTAAGCATTTGAATAAAAGTCAACGATAAACATTGCATAACTGCATGAAATCAAACATTTTTATCGAAATTTTTTATTTGTTAAGCTTAACTTACACTTTATAATGTACTGGTTTTTATGGTCAAATTGAGGAAAAATCTGAATATTTTTATGTCGGAAATTAATTTATTATTCTTCAAATGAATTAATACTGTATCTACTGAGTTATCGAGAAAGTAATAGATGTTAATTAAAATGTTTTGGAATACTTGTTAATTATTGTTAATTTATAGACATTAAAATGCTTAATATCAATATTCATAATTACAAACAGATCAAATCGAGATAATAGCAATATTTTGAAGAGCTTGAACCAGATAATTTATTATATACAAGCTGTATATTTTATGATAAATAAAAATATATAAATACAGTATATTATATCTAGAGCTGGTATCGGATCTCGAGTCTCGACCGAGGGGGAGTCTCGAAACTCGTTCGGGTCTCAAAATTTATTTCTATTCTTTCTCTTTATTTCATCTCTGTATTTCATAGTTATTTTAGGATAAATATCAACTTTTTATCTAATTTTTGAAGTTTTGATGTAGAAATAGAAATAAATTTGAAATTTTTAATTTAAATTTAGTCAAAAAAAACTCATATTTTTGAATGAAAATTACAAATACTTCAATAATTTAACTGTGAATGTGACTAAACATTTAGAAATTACCAATTAATTATATCATTATAAATTTTTCATGTTTTTGAAAAATCGAGAATTTCGAGAGGTAGTCGAGACTCGAGTCCCAAGGCAAATAAATTTTCGAGGCTCGAGAAGTTCATTGCTCGAAAATATCCGTCACTAATAATATCTGTGTTAATGTTGTTTAATTACTGTGGGTATAATGCACTTTGTCTAGAATAACATCATAGATATATGAATGTTTGATTTGAATTGAAAATTCTTAATCACGAACAATATTTAAACCTTAAGCATTGATAATGAATAAACTTGATTTGTCGTTATAATTAGTTTATATTATGTTTCATTATTTAATACAGTTTTCACGTTCTATATAAAGACTTGTTTGAGTTTCAATTTTCATACTAAAATACATAAAAATATGATTTTATAAGGAAAACTGGAGATGAGACACAGGTTTTGACGGCTTTCAAACATTTTACTGCACGAATGGATTAGGTTTTAACTTTCCTCAATGACGTTTATCTGGCTTTGTATGAAAATCTTTCCTTATTTACAAGTAATTCTTAACTCAGAAATAATTTACTGTTACTGTAACTAATACTGCATTTCTATGAAGCAAATAAAAAATTTAGAGATCGATTCGAAAAATGAATCTGCGTTATAACGTAAGTACTCATGCTAACATATGGTGGAGAAAGCTCTGATTGATTAAGTGTGGAAAACCAGTTGATAATGCCTTAATGTGTCAAAATATTCAATTTGAAATTAAATTGTATCTTTAAAACATAATTTCGCGATTCGACAATAATAAATTACCAGAAATAATTCTTATTCCTATTGATCCTATGATATGATAACTAAATGAACTCACTCCGGCTTTTACCTCTAACCTTTCAATATGAAAGTTAAAGAAAAGCTTAAACTTTGAATTCAAAAAAATATATTTTAGAAATTGCATAATTTTCGAGAATATACTTGAGAAGCATCTATTATAAGTTTCCTAAAAAAAATTCACAATTACTGAACTGAACTGAAGCCGTGAGCTTCCCTGAGAGTGAATTTCATCATAAAAATTAGGAATTCACTCCTCATGATTAATCATTAGTTACTTTAAAAATAAAAGTTTTCTACAAAGTATTTAGACTTTTACATAAGATGTACTCAATTTAAAATTGTGATCAGAGTTCTATGGATTTCAAAATAGTGATGTATCCATCATTCTGGAAATGATGCGGATTCATAAGTGTTGGCCAACTCATAACCAATACTCAATACAGATTAATTGTCTTACCACTACTTACCACATTCAATACTCATTACTACTAATCAATGCTTTTACTCATTAATACTTAAATTTTTATGTTTCAAAATGTTTAATCTGTGTTTATCATCTGATTTTCTAGAATCTCTGCATAACTATTTTGAACTGATTGTAAATTTACAGTACTCGATGTTTTATGAAACAATTTCCCAAAATTAGATTTAATTAATCAGAAATATTGTATAGTTAATAACTCAGTGAATTAATTGAAATTTATTTGAGGACATGAAGACATGCGCTTAAGTACATGACAAACATCATCAAAAAGGTTTGGATGTGTATTGCTTTGGGATTTCTTATATTGAAAATGAAACAGAGTTTTAGATGTTTAGCGACATTGAATCTCTGAAAGCATACAGTTTTGTTCAATTATTGCTTATACAAACTTGACTGAACTAAATACTAGCCTTGGCTTCCCTAGAATTTTATTCCGTACATTGGTTTCTAATCGATAACTTAATTTGAAGTCTAATTTTCATCTGCTTTTCACTCACTTAATAATTGAATCTCTTTTAATATGCAGTGAAACTCAAACTCAATATCCGTTTAAATGATTGATGAGAAGAATTGAGTTAAGATAAGAAAAGGCACGTAAATGATTAATAGCTTTATTTGGGTATAGAGTAGTGGATAAAATAAACGACTCAAGTTTATAGAAAAATTGAATATTCCAATAAATTTTCAATATTTATAATAATTTAATTGTCAGCGGAACGAAAGTAATTGTTGAGAATTGAAATAATGTAATCATCAATTTTGATTTAATATTAATTTGAAGCTTTGATTTATGATGATTTGAATAGAAGACACACCACTAACGTGTATTGTAAGCAAGACTTTTTGCTCTCTAAGGAGTGTTGAAAATGAGCTTCCAAATAGTGAATGGCAGCAATAATTTAAGTGCTGCTAAGGAAACGGCTAAACAGTCTTTGTAAATATTTGCTGCACTAATAAATCCGTTAAAGATAATTCTTCCATAAGTTTCTTCATCATAAGAAGAGAAGTCATTTTCGACACTAAACAAGTGTTTCTCAGCTAACTTTAATTGAGTGATAATCATAATAATAATAAAGATGTCAACTATAAGTGACTTGACAAATGATACTTTTATCTCAATATCAATAAGTGATTATGACTATTTCTCCAATGATAGCGATGTATTCAAAAACGAATCCGAGTCCAACTGTATTAATGATATGGATATTTCCACAATTAATTTCAATGAATTACAATATCCGAGACCCGAATTGGTATTAAATAAAATTTCATGGAAGGAATGCTTAAAAATCCTAATTTGTGTGGTTGTCATCTGTGCTATTCTGATCGGAAATGGAGGTGTCATTATAGCAGTGGCTCTCAATCGTTCCCTGCGATCCACTATTAATTACTATTTGACAAATCTAGCGGTTTCTGCAATACTTATTTGTGCGTTTTGTCTATGGGTTAATCAAATTGATTTGACAACAAAACCATTCTATATTTTGGGGCCATTTATGTGCAAATTCAATGCTTTCACTCAGAGTAAGTAAATATGAAATTAGTAAGAATTTGCTCTTTAAGTGCTCTTTTAGTTCTCTTTAAGCTTTCTTTTGAAAGATTATATTTTTCCATGTAAGATAAGTTATGTAACTTCAGTATAAATTATGGAAATATACTTTCACAGAATGTAATGCCCTACAAATTATTATTACAAATAAATGTCAGTAGAATTATGGCTTAAGTTAATTAAGAAAAAAGAAAATATATTCATTTTCTTTTAGAGTTATTAAAATTGAATGTTACTTCACTTTCATTTGCAAAAATCAATCAAAATTTAAAATAAGTCTTAGCAGAGTTGAAAAAACATTGATTTATGTGATGGTTACTAATGCCAAATACTTACGGGTTTGTCTTTTATATACTAACTCACAGGTTACATAACTTATATGTTTGCTTAGTTAAAGCAATCTGTTGCTTAACTTTACATTCCAATTAAAGTATTTTAAGAGTTTAATCTTTTGGGAAATGATAATTTTACTTAACATCTGACAAGTACGAGATTTTGATAGATTTGACTTCGAAAATATAAAGTTTGAGATTTGGGATAATTTTATTCATTTAAATTAAGATAATTAGGTTTTATAATTTTAGAGATAAAATTGATTGGTATTTTCCTTAGAAAAAGAGGAAAACTTGGTCCGAAAGTTGATTAGGTATTTGAAACTGCACTTGAAATTATTTTAAGTTGACTTTTAGACTAAACTAATGATTAATAAGAGTTATAATTTTAATATTTAAAAAAAGAGAATTTTAGTAAAAGCTATTGAGTATTGAAATGCAGGTGAAATGCAAATATTTGACATTTTTGACATTTGACATTAGAAAACTTACAAAATTTGATACATCACATAAATTATTGAAACAAAAAATCATAGGATTACTGTGTTAGCTCTTTCAGACTCCACTAATACAGCCAATTCTGTATATCAATCAAAATCTTTAGTGCCAGAACCTTATGTTAAATAGAAATTATGAAATTTTTTAAATATATGTATTTGTAAATTTACTGTATTTTGACTTATTTTATAGGTTTACTTCAATTTCTATTCAATAAAAATTTGCTCCTAAAATACACTCCATTTATTTAGTTTCGATGAATCAAAAGATATATATTTTGCATTATAAAAACTTTAATATGTATTGCTATAAAGTATAAATATAATCGAAACCAAATAAATCAAGTGAACTTAAGACTTTATCATAAAATATACGACTTATATCGCTTGCAAAGCATAAGGAGTCTAATTTGCAAAAAAGCGTTAGCTTATAGGCTGAAATAGAAAACCAAGTTATCTGAGTTATCAGTCATTTAGAGTTTAAAACTAAAGTTACAAAAATTTTGTTGGATTTCAAACTCT
>JAQFZT010002296.1:0-12042 GCA_034696325.1 Camisiidae sp. | reverse complement strand
AGTATTACTATTACTAGTATTAGTATTGATATTATTATTAGTATTACTATTACTAGTATTAGTATTGATATTATTATTAGTATTACTATTACTAGTATTAGTATTGATATTATTATCAGTATTACTATTACTAGTATTAGTATTGATATTATTATTAGTATTACTATTACTAGTATTAGTATTAATATTATTATTAGTATTACTTATTACTATTACTATTATTACTAGTATTACTTATTACTATTATTAATACTCTGCGCCTATGAATGGACATAAATTAGAACATTATTAGGACATAAATTTTGAAAAAGCAAGTTCTAATTAATGTAAAAAAACAGTTTTTAATCGAAAATTTGTTTAAGCAGTCAAATATCTAAATAAATTGATTTAAAAAAATAAAGTCAACCTGAAATGCAAAGAAAAGCAAGTTTTTTTTTGTAATACAACCTATTTAATCATTCTGCAAATGTTTTGAGGTGCGATTTTCTTTTCGATTAGAATTTCTGTCTCAACAGTTATTTTTTCTGCTTTCCATAGTTTTAAGTAGTTTTGATTCCGTTCCTGGTTTTTATTTGATTCCCGTTCCAAGAATAGAAACAGGAATAACAATCTTAATTTCTATTCTTATTCTTATTCTTGGAACGGAATCAACACTAGTTTTGAGATTGGATTTATCAGCCTTACGATCATTGTTGGGGGTCTTTCTATGAAGACTCGCGCTTTTCGTTGAAAATGAGATTTTTTCAAAATAATTAAGATGTAAATGAAATGAGAATCAATAAATACAATAGTTCTTTCAAATCATTAAAAATAACTTTTGACTAGAAGTTTAATAAATTAACAAAAACTAAAAAAATAGTCTTTAAATCAAAGATGTTCTTTACTTTTGTGTGAAGACTTTATTTTTTCAAAAAGTTTGACAATCAATTGAATTGAGGAATCACTTAAGCAATGATGACATAAGCAAATATTTCCATCATAATAGCCCTGAAGATGATCGTAAATGTTAGGCTTAGAATAAAGTTTTATTTTATTTTACATTAAACATCTATTTTGCTGATAAATAAATAAGAGTTGAAATGAAATATAACTTAATTTCCATAACTTACTTATTACAAAAATAATTGAAGTGCGCACTAATATTTGCAACAATGACGAGATTTAGATTCGATAAAGGAAATTATATTACTGTACAAGAATAGAATTAGTCATCAAATATTTATCGTAATGTGAAACCTATATACGAATACATTATTAAATAAATATTTTCAATGTCATGAGAATTGATTTTTGAATTTATTTATTTATTAAGAAGATTCTGTCTGAACTTCTTTTGGTTTTTTTTGTATACAAATACAAGGCTAACATTAATAATAAAATTTTTTAAATAATAGCAACAAGGATTTTCTTTTCAAATCATTACTGAGTATACTATTCCCACGTGTAGTCCTTTTTGTTTTACAGTATTTCACTAGCTTTTTGAATAATAAATATTTTACATTCAAAGAGACTTTATTTTCTTTTAAATTATTTTTACCAAGTTCTGTAACGTATAATATCAATGGTTGAACTTATAATTCAAATCCAATGGATTTTCTCCAACCTTTTCTCTGGAATAAAAAAAGAATTTTTATGAAATCAAAATAAATTCAGAGCTCTATCATATTAATTTTTGCAACAAATACTGTAAACTTACATTAATATATTTAAATTATCAGAGAAAACGTTTTACAAATATCTATAACAATATAAACTCTAATTCACAGCTGAAGAAATGTCTTCATACAGAGGAAAAACTTTTTGAATTGATAAACATTTCATATGATTTGATTAAAATAATCTTAATATAAAATGAGTTCATTTTTTGAAGCTCTCATTCATCTAGTATTTTTCTATCAATATCTAAGTTGTTGAGCCATATTTATCATCCTTTTTCATGCATTTGTATTATTTTTAAGAGGATTTGAAGAAAAATTAAATATTAATTTCAGAAAATCTTATCAGTAAGTATTATGAATTGAAGAATAATATAATATAAATTTTATATAATATATTATCAGTACTTTCGACTTATAGGTTTGATTTAATGAAAAACAATTCAATATAATCTAATTTATTTTAGCCTAAAATTTGTTTGCTTCACAATAAGCTAACAAAAGGCCAAATAAAATTTACTTAATTTGGTTTTATGCTATTTAGTATTTACTTTTGGCGGACCCCGAGTTTCCTCATTTATTATACCAATACATCACAGTTGATGACAGAATTAACTTTATTTAACGTTGAAATCCTTTCTAATAATCTCTCTATAAATCCTATTTACTTTCAGATATATAAATATACTAAATATAAATTTATATTTATATGTAGGGGCAAGAAATGCATTTTGTTAGAAGTATAAAAACATAAAATAAACTTTACTGAATATTTATAATAGACATAAGAAAAGTTGATTAGTTTTAAATTAGTAATTAAGTGATTTATTTTCCCAAACTCTTATCACAAGAAAAATGCAATCATGAATCAGAGTAAGAATTTTGTTAACGTAGGACCAAGTTATGAGCTTATGGGCTACGAATTTTTAAATTTGTCATATTTCCCGAATAAATGATTTTTAAATTACTCTTTTAAAAGCTAAAAATGTGTGTTGAAAAACTAAAATGTATAAATGACGCCACTATTATCTTACTATGAAAAAGTGAGTTATTGTAACTGTACATCTCAGTAAAAAAGTACATCTTGAGTATAATTCGACATGTTACACTTTACAGAAAGTCTTTACACTAACTTTTTCAAATTCAAATCATTTTTTTGGGACAAGTTCACCTTAAACTAACTTATTTTCAAAGCTTTTCTTAAAGTCTTTGTTTAAAAAAATCATTAAACCAGAGTTTAATATTCCGAACTATCATTAATTATGAAAATAAATATCTGTTTTAAAATGATGATAAAATTTCCAATCAATTAATAATTTAAATATAGGTTTCAATGAAATCTTAGCATATTTCTTAGAATGAGTCAAACACTTAAGTTTAGTGGTAAACCATTTGTCTCATGAAAGGAATGACAAGAAAAGTTTAATTTGTAGACAACTCATCTTTATTTTGAAGAAAACCTTTGAAGATAAGTTATTTGAAGATGAACTTCTTCTAGAAAATATTAATATCCCAAATGGATTCGTAAATATTACAATTTATTGATTATACAGTGAAATCAAATCATGATTTATAAAATATTTATAAATATTTAATTATTTCTCAAAAGCGCCTAAATATATATGCCTAAGCGCCTAAATGTTGTCGAAAATATGTAAATATAATATTAGCTCACTTTAAAGTACATTTCATGATCCGGATTTTCATAATAATTTATTAAAATTTATTAGCTTTTAAAATGAGCTAACATTATATTTACATATTTTCGACAACATCTGGGAATACATATTTAGGCGCTTTTGAGAAATTATTAAATATTTAAAAATAATTTTTAATTATATTTGATACAAAAGTTTGTTGAACTTGAAAGTTGACTTGAAAGTTTATTACAAACTGCAACTCTGATTTGAATAAAATATGAATAACTAGTTTTATTGAAATTTTTAATGCATATTTTCTTACATATGTGTAACATTGTGTTAACATATCTGGCTGTTTTTCGTATATATTTACATACATGTTTGGCCGAAATAATATACATATCACAGCCCTACTTATTGTGATTTTGTCAACTTGAATGTCGCCAACACATCTCCAATTGCTTTGGGAACACAGGAATATTATAAGCCCAGAGAAATACCTAAACTATAACTAGACTATCCTGTATCTAACTTCTACTTACTTTCACACACATTCACTTACTATTTCAGTTCACACACATAACTCATTCAAACAAAACTAAATCTATTGAATACAATCAAATTAAATTCTATTAGTAAAAACATTCAGAATAATTAGACTAAACTAATGATAAATTTATTTCTATTCTAAACCTAAAGTTCTAGTATATATTACTTTAATCTAATTTTCAAACTCTTGAGACCTATAATGAATAAAAGCTATGATTAGGGCTTGTTCTCAGCCATTTCGAAGCTTAGGCAACAGTTCCACCGGTGAGAGTACTTCTGACCTCTAGCAATAAACTTGGAGACGGAATACGGCAAAGTGTTATCAATACAGTTCTCGAGCGCTAAATAAGTGGTGCCCTTTATTGGTGCTATAATATGATGGATATGCGATTTGCAGGCAATTATTCAGTAGATACTTCATAATGACAAAGTCAGGATTATAAAAATGACCAAAACTTGAGTTCAGATCAAGAATTTAATGATTCGTCGTGAAGTGCGACACGATAAATATATCCCGAGCTCTCAAAACACTTTTATATTCAATAATTATTTACATAATTGTTATTTTCTGATATATTTTATATTTCAACGTTAATAATGAAATTGGGTTCACCATATACAACATTTTAGTCAAAAAAAAACTCTTATACCACAACTTTTAATTTTGACACCCTTTATTCACCACATTAATGAATTGCATTACCGCTTAAAACTAAATCAACCTGTAATTCAATGCATGGATTAATTATATGAATTCAAATCACTTTCATTAAAGAATTTGTCTATTGGTATTTGAATTTAGAATCAGATGAAATGAGAAGCGGGTCATTGCGGGTGACTCGCGGGTAAGAGATTGAGGACCGCCCGGACCGCCTCGCGAACCACATCCTTCACAAAATCTTGATCCACCCGGACCGTTATGCGGGTCACCCGCGAGTGGCCAGCAAAACTGGGTGACCTGCTCACCTTTAGTGTTCATATCCATTTTTTATGTTATTTATGTTAATGTTTACAGTTTCTCAAAATATTCATACAAATTAGGCTATTATATTGATATTAAATGGAGGATAAGTGTTTAATAAATTTTGGAAAATACTACACAATTAAATACGGATTCGTATTGAGTTACTGCCTCTAAACACTTATTTCATCGTCTACTTCAGTTCAAGGCTATTGATAGGTTTGATCTCATGATTAGCATCAGATCATTTTCATTAATAAAAAGAAATGGTTGAACTTTATGGTGGGTGACAAGGAGGGCGGCCTTCATTTTATTTGTTCATATTTGGAGCTCACCAGATATGGTCACCTACTCGTCTCTCTTTATTTTTTGTGAAAATCTTAAGAAACTCTTGGTCTCCCACTTTGATATTTTTTAAACTCCTGAAATTTAATGGAATTTCGCTTATTCCTGGAGTGTTCATTGTGCTAATCACTAAATTCTTCTTCAACATGTCGTCAGGTTACTAACTAAATAAAGCACGACAATTTTGACTCTCTCTCTCTCTCTCTCTCTTCTGTTGATAATGATATCTTCTCAGTTTACCTGTAACAGCAAATACAAAGTTTATCTCATTGATCCTAGACTTTTGCTCCTCACTGTTTGTTCGCTTTCTAACTTATGTTTACTTTATAACTTAACTTCAAGTCAATAAGTAGTTTTGTTGTTCCGAATAATTACTTAGATTCTTGAGTATACAGTATGGGTTTGTTCTATTGTTGGCTAAACACAAGTTTTTAGTCTATAATTGCAACTGATTTAAAATATAAAGATAGTTGAAAATGAATGAGTTTTCAACTGAAATAACAGTCTAGACTACAAGATAGTGTATAACCTGTGCAAAGTTAAAATTGATAAATTGATACACGTTGTATTTTTTAAATTAAAATTATAATTTCTATTTCGGTGTCATTTAAAAGCGATATTTAGGGACATTCTTAAAATGAATTGATCACTAATTAAAGAACAGAAAATAGTAATATTATTACACAAGACTTTATGCTAAAAATGATGGGAAAAATTGAAAACCTAACGAATAAGACAAAGCCTAAATCATATGTAAAAACTCCAAAAGTCTGGATCTCAGTGACTACTGAGTTGAGAAAGTTGTTGAGAACTTTTGAAAATATAGCTCAAGCTAATGGTTGGCCAGAAGAGGAATGGATACAAGAATGCGGTAAAGCATTCGAAGGTAAATTAGATAGAAATTTAGACGGTGGAAAACTCTAACTAAATATGGTCACAGAAGTTTTCATATATGTATTCCTATTGATCTCTTAGTTAATGAGATAAAACTTCTAATTTTTATCCATCATTTTTATAAGTAAACTTTTTTAATAAATAATTTGGGATTTTGAGAATATTGGTTCATTCAAACGTTTTTTATTGTATAGAACTGACATTTTATGGTTTTGGAACTTATGAACACAATCAGATTAATAGACACCCATTATAAGTATAATTAGTTGGAGCTTGCTTAGACCATCTACTTTACTTTAACATCAATATTTGACTACAATATCGGATTCAATAGTCAACTTGGGATTAATGAAAACTCATAACATTTTATGATAGACACGGCTGAAGTGTTCGACGTAGACTTCACAGGAAACTTTTAATGCAAATAATGTGTAATAATTTGAAACTAGAAGTAAAATCAAAAATTCTAGTGCTTGGAATACCCCACACCTCTATCAGAGATGATAAAGTTGTTACAGAATAAATAGCGCGCCAACAATAAAGTAACACCAATTTAGTAATTAAGTGAATAAATGAGATCATTGTCTCTTTAATGCCTTATTGTTTATTTAAGTAAAATAACTATTTAATACTTTTAAGTTGTAGCGAACGCACCATCTAGTGAGCACCCGATCCAGCTCCGCGCCTACCGACGCCCTCAGATAGACTACGACGAGATCAGACGGCAAGTCACCGACTTAAAAGCCAATGGTCTCATCCGAGAATCCCAAAGTCCGTGGGCTTTTCTGGTAACGCTCGCACCGAAAAAGGACGGAACTAAACGTCTCTGCATCGACTACCGCCGCCTCAACGCAATCACAATCTACGATAAAATGCCATTACCTCGAATCCTCGAAGTACTTGACCGACTTTCGAACTCAAAGTACTTCACCACACTCGACGTCGCTAGGGGTTACTGGCACATCGAAATGTCCCCAGAATGCATAGACAAAACCGCCTTCGTCACCAACGAAGGGCACTTCGAATGGCTCTTTATGCCATTCGGCCTCAAGAACGCTCCCGCAACATTTTAGCGCATAATTCAACGCGTTCTCGGTCCTGTACTCTACCGTGGAGCTATTAACTATTTGGACGACTTTATAATATACTCCGATACATTAGACGAACACATCTGACTACTCGACGAAGTATTCAAACGGCTTTCCGCACACAATATTAAGCTTAAGCGCTCAAAATGCTTTTTCGTCAAAGGCGAAGTCGAGTATCTGGGACACGTCATTAGCCACAATTCAGTCAAACCGTCGCCCTTAAAAATAGCCGCCGTTAAGAACTTTCCGATACCCGACACTCTACGCAAAGTCAGACGATTCCTTGGCCTCACGGGATACTACAGACGTTTTATCCCGAAGTACGGAGCCATTGCGAAACCTCTGACCGATCTCACTCACAAGTCTGCTAAATTCATTTGGTCCGATAAACAACAGAAAGCCTTTCACAAACAACACATTCATCGATGCGCTCACAAAACCGCTGGTCCTCGCAATATATGACCCAAACAAACCATGTCTTTTTTACATCGACGCATCTCTCGCTCAGAAGAACGACAACGGCATAGAACATGTAATCGCCTATTACTCAAAACGTCTGCTCCCGCATCAGCAGAACTACAACGCCTCCGAACTCGAATGCCTAGCAGTGGGCGAAGCGATCGAACACTTCGAGGTCTACCTCGATAAACCTTTCACCGTCATTACCGATCACAGCGCACTTCGATGGCTCCTCACACTCCGGAAACCGAAAGGACGACTCCATCGATGGTCCGTAAACTTTTCCGCTCTCAGCTTCACAATTGTGCACAGACCGGGCAAAGCACAGCAACACGTTGACGCACTCTCCAGATCACCGGTCACTCTACACTTATACATAGACGAACTTATAGCGGCGCAAAACGCACATGACCTACCGTATGTCAAGACTCCCGTTATCCGCAACAACGTTAAAACAATTAAATATAAAGGCCTATATCGAGCCGTCGTGCCCGAAACACTCCGACCAAAACTATTAGAGCTTTTCCACGAAAAACACAGTCATCCCGGGAAAAGAAAGACAATCAAACTAATCACACCATTCTACTGGTGGCCTAATATTATTCGCGACATCAAACAGCATGTCTCCTCATGCAAGACATGTCAGCTCACAAAGTACTCGTACAAGCCAACACCGGGTAAATACATTATCCCCGACTCAGACTTGGCTCCTGGCGACTTAGTGGGCATCGACACTATAGTTATGGGTCCCGCAGCTAACCATACCCGACACAAATACATACAAGTCTTTATCGATCACTTCTCCCGATTCATATGGGCTTTTCCGACAGCGAGCAACACTTCAGCTTCAATCATAACCTTTATAACAAATATTTTCAAATCCGGAATCAAATACCGCAGAATTCTCACCGATTGTCATAAGAATTTCATCAGCAAACAGCTGAAGGACTATCTCCGCGGAAACAACGTCAAGCATACCTTCTCAACTTCCTATCACCCGCAGACAAACGGTATCGTTGAACGAGCCAACGGTACAATCATTACTAAACTCCGCGCAAAACTTCTTGACAAACCCACACGAAAATGGTCGACACTCCTCAAAGACGTCGTACAGAATTACAAGAACACCACACATGATATCACCGGTTATTCTCCGTACTTCCTATTCTTCGGTAACCACTCGACACCGACCTTTGCGTCTCCGATAACAGATATCGAGACTGCACGACAGACAGCAAGAGACCGAACACGACAATCGCAACTGAAACGTAAAGCCATTCACGACTCCAATCATCCGGGCTCTCCATTCAAAATAGGTGACCGAGTCCTCAGAAAGATATCTTCCGGACACCCATCACTAAACAAAACATCACAACGCTGGACAGGACTGTATTTCATCATAAAGAAAATCACAGACGTAACCTACGACATCTCGGAAAGCCTCTCAGGACTGACGAACAGAGCACACGCCTCCCAACTCCGATTGTTTGTTGACATGAATTGATTGAATTAAATTGAAAGTCGATAAATAAACGACATTCGTAAGAGCGGCACTCATTTCAGCTGAAAGTATTCGATATAATTATTTTTTCTATTCACATCTATATATGTTTTATTATACAGTGTGTCTCAGAAGTCCGTTCCCAAAAAAGTATGAGATTTTCACTTTACGCAAAAATAAACTTAATATTCGTAATGAGGACCTTAAGATTGGTCAGTAAATTTATTTTTATAAATTTTCAAGATTTACACTTACCTACCCTTGCTTGAAGTAAGCTTGTAAGAATGAATAGGTTTTAATTAAGGTTATGGAGGAGTTTATGAATGGCATTTTTGATTGTTGCAGCTTAAGCCCACTCAATACAATCCCACTTCAATGGTTCGAACTAAAGACGTGCTACGGATTCCAAATATAATTTAAATTCTTGAATAGAACCTTAAGCCCACTCTATCGTAATTATTGGATCGCTGGGGAAAACGGATTTAAGATTCTAATTCTTGTATCATTTGAATATCTAAATCCTGAAATCTTCAATTTTTAAAAACAAAATTTTTTCTTTATCTTAGCGTCTTATTAATACGAATTTCATTTCTGTTTCAATCCCTTTTTTAAAAAATATTTATACTTTTCTCTGTAGTTCTTAAATGCAAAATACAGTAATCAAATATTTTTTATAGGAGAATCTTCCTGAATCAATTTGTTTACTTAAATGCTACATCTGTTCTGATCAGAATATTTTTGTAAATACGAGAGTGTAATAGAGATTAAATGTGTTCACTGGGCTACTTCGGGGCCGGGCTTCACTTGAAATAGTCGGCATTTTTCGGGTTGGACAGAGGGTCCGAAATTTCAGGTAGGTTCGGGTTGCACTAGTGACCCGAAAATAGCTCGAACTTCAATAAAGGCTAAAAAACCCTTGGAAATAAGATTAAAGTGGACATAAAAACTTAATTCTGAAATTATTACTACTATGCTTTGCTATGCATTAGTTATAAACTCTAAAAAAGCTTTAAAGCTTGGAAACAATATTCAGAATGATAGTCTGTCGGGTCGGAGGTTTCACGAAAGTTCAAACTATTAAACTTTCTGATCCACAAACAGATACTTGAAAAACATTGAAAATACATTAATTCAATAAGAATTTTTTCTAAATAGCATTTGAATGTTTTTAAAGCAAAAATCTATATTTTGGTCAAAATATGTAATGATTGAAATTGCGATTTAGGCTCAGAATTTAGAAGTTTTATTAGTTTCGATTCACTCATTCGATTCATTGAAATACAGTCTGAATATCTTCACTCAATTGACTTTAACATTTTAAAATAAATTGAAAATCAATACTATGGCCTTTTTTTAATTAAAATTTCATTAACTATTCTGAATATTATTCCCAATAGTTAATGAAATTTTAATTAAAAAAGGCCATAGTATTGATTATCAATTTATTTTAAAATGTTAAAGTCAATTGAGTGAAAATTTTGGAATTATTAAATGTTTTTCATCATATTAAGAATAAATAAATAACAGTTATTTATTACATATCTATAATGTGAGATGATTTTTTCAAGATTTTCTTTATTTTTCTGCAATTGTTCTGTAATGTTAGTTGAAATCGCTGTTAAATAACAGAGGCTTAAAGAATACAAAGCTTTACTAAACTAATCTACACTTATTCTCATCAGTGGATACGATGCTCTTTTTTTTGTTACTTACAGTCCACAAGAACTTCCACATGAAGCAAATAGTTTCAAATCTTATTGGACTACTTTCTGTATCAGATTTTATGATCAATAAATCATTAAACAATTATGGGTTAGAGAATCGATATTTATTGATTCATAGATCAGATTTACTTATTGTATTCAATGTTTAGCACTGATCCTCTATTCATTAAAAGTTTTCATAATTTTTAGAAATTATTTTTGTTTAGAAATTTCTCGAGTATAACGCACGTGTTATCCATCAAAATCAGAAGCAAAAATTTTATTTAAATTTTATTCAAATAACGAATGGTATATCAGAGATCATGAGTTTTTATTCAAATCCTTCGAACTCTTCGTCAGAATCTGTTTCAGAAATCATGTCAATGGAATTTTAAGATTAAATTTTAAGCCAACGAATGGAATACATTTGCCGGTAATCCATTCCTAGAAAGATTTTTGCAAATGATTTAAAAATAAAATAAATGTGCGCGTTATCTATAAAGTAAATTTTGATTTCATAATAAGAACTATTCAGAGGAGTGCGCGTTATACTCGAGAAATTAGGGTAACTAGAAATATATCTGAAAATAGTTATGAAGAACAGAATCAGGGCTTTTCCACTATTACTCTAAATTTTCTTTATATTTTCAAGAAATGAGGTTCTCGAGTCTCGGCCGGGTCTTAAAATTCTCAATTTTTCAAAAACATGGTTTAGTTACATTCCTAGACTCGAGTATATTGACTAAATTTATTTTTCAAATTTCAAACTATTTATTTCTCCACTAAAACTTGAAAAATTAGAAAAGAAGTTAATATTTATCCTTAAAATAACTATTAAATATAGCGATGAAAGTTCTAGAAATAAACTTTGAGACCCGGACGAGTCTCAATGTACCACTGGGTCGAGACCTGACAACAAAATTAGAGTTGAAGTTAGTATAAATAGGTTGCAGAAGAATGACAGCCACATTATGTTAAATAGATTTTAATTAATTTTTAAAAATATCTTGATATCTCAACATTTATAGCATAACTTTCAATACAAAATCAAACATATTTGAATTTTTATATTATTCATGTTGTAAATCCTGATAAATAACAAAATTTTAAGATTAAATTTATTATTAAAAATCCATGAGAAAATATACATAATATGAGAGGCAATTATTATAAAGAGAGCCCGGATATTAATAGTTAGATTATAAACTTTAAGGGATTCATATATTCATAAACTTATGAATGAGCGC
>JAQFZT010002295.1:0-12048 GCA_034696325.1 Camisiidae sp. | reverse complement strand
CAACTCTCACAACTCATGAAACTCGGAATTTCTACTAAAATTCAATGTGAGAAAGCATTGAGTTCTGCCAATTATGATATGGAAGTCGCGACCGAACAACTACTCGATCAGCTTTCGGTTAAATAAATGTAATCAACATTTTGTTCAGGTGTTAATACATATATTTTTCACAAAAAATATGACAGACTACTAAACAATAAACACAGACAGCTATCAAACAATCGTGACTTAAGGCTAATAGAAATTTAACATAAGATGAGTGTTAAAATCAATGTTATTAAACATTGAAATTAAGTTTAATCTCCAGTATTGTTGACTCTCTTTCAAACTTGTTTCATTCACTACAGTACATCATCTAAAATAATAGTAAAGCCAACTCTGATTGAGGTCTAACAGAGTTGAGTCTCAACTAGTGATAGTTTCATTAAATGACTTGAGATTCTATATCTATATTTATTACTCAATTAACTTCATTATTCATTTCGTTCAAAAGTATTGAATTAGGCGTACAATCAATTACAATCTGTCAGATTATAAGTTCACTATATATTTGATATTTTGATGGATTTGATAAATACTTAAATGATTGGATATTAAATATATTTCCTATCAATAAATAAATGACTTAATATTGAGTGTAAATGAATGTGTGCAACACTTTTAATGAGTCGCAAAAAGTTTCCAATTTATTAACAATTAGAAGAACATTAAAGAAAACACTTATTTTTTTATATTTTGAGTTTATTTGTGTTAAGATATATTGAAGATAATAAACATAAATCTAATCAAAGAAGACAGAGAAGAGAATCAAAAGTCGAAGGCAGAGATCAAACAAACTATTACTAGTCTTTCCAAACTTGATGTCTCGCCCAATACTAGTCTAGAATCGAAGTCAACTATTAAGATGAATACCATTAGTACTAAACCAAGACCTGGTATTCCGATAATTACAAGACAAACTCCAAAAGCTTCAAAGAAACTGCAGCTCTTATAGAGAAACCAAAGCTTAATATTTTGACCATTAATTATAGAGAGACACCTCATATAAACCCAAAAACATCTACATCTAAATCAATAATTTCATCATTTCATTCTTCAAAATTGGATGATTTCTCTCAATCAGATGTCCCGATCATTTCTAATCTAAAACCAAAAGCAGATATTAAAACAATTACCACTAATACTAAACCAAGACCTGCATTCTGATGATCGCTAGACCACAAACAACAGCTTTTATTGAGACCACTAGTGCTAAACTAAAACGATTGCGACTCCAATTCCGATCATTACTAGATAGTAATCAATAATTTTTGAATAGTTGGAAAAATAAAATAGTTTGTATCTAATTATAATTTAGTATTGATTTCCAATAAGACTATTGTAGATGTATAGATACATTTGATAGATAGTTATGAGAATGGATTATCGATGGATTCCCAACTTGAGAGACGAAAAAGACTTAAGTTAACATATTTTTGGGCATCAGTCACTTATATGACTTATATTTAATGATAATTCTATGACTAAGAGTACTGCTTATCTGGTCATTTCAATTATTTCAAAGGGAATTTCATATATAGTTATGAGAATCAATTTCAATGGATGTCTTCAAACAACTCCAATGTCTTCAAAATAAAAAAGTGAAAAGAGTAGATCTCAAAGTAAAAAGAAGACAAATCCAAATCTTCAAAAGCCTTTCAACTAGATTATATGCTTTATTTATATTCCGCTATTAACAGTTATGTTTTTTACAGCGGGGTTTAAATAATAGGAAAAGGGGGTGATTTTATTAGTGTTATACAATGAATAGCCCCCGTAATTTATTTACAATGCAAAAATAATTGTTATTGTATTTAATTAATTATTGATGGCGTGGATGAGGTGCACGGTCTTACGTTAGGCGTGGCACAAGATGCGGAGCATCATCAGTTGACTTCTGGATTAAGTTAACATTAGTTTTGCTTACTTCGGGGGAAGTTTTGTGGTGCTGTTTAGTTTTGACGCATCATAGCTTCGGCTAGTGGCCGCGGGTTCGGTGTTTCGGGAAGTTGTCCTGTAGCACTGTTGGTGGGGTCTGGGGTTGTTGTGTAGAATTGTTTTGTGTTGTGGCTGTTTGGATACTTTGGAGTTTGAACCTCCCAGTATTGTTTATAAAGTTTTTCAAAGCATGCCACAGGTTCTTCTTTAGTGAGAGTGCTTTGAGAGTACACGGGAATGGCACACTTGAGGAAAGACACACTTCCTCGAGTTCAAGTCTTTGTGTTGCATAGCGAGCACACTCGAAGACGAAGTGATGTATTGTTTCTGGTTTTCTCTGGGAACAGGTACAGAGATCACTGTCGCGGCGACCGACGCGGTGGTGATAGTAGTTCAGGTTTGCGTGGCCTGTTAATAGTTGTGTGGTGGTGAAGCTGTGTTCGTTTATGTGGTGAGCTGAGAGTCTGTCGGAGATAGTCGGGAAGAATTCCCTCGTGAGAGATCCCGTTGTGGCTGCAAGCCATCTATTATTCCATACGTTGAGGAAGTGCTGGTGTATTGTGGATCTTATGGATGAGCGCGGCATTAGATTGTAGGTGATTGGAAGAGAGGAGGTAGCGGCCTCTCTTGCCAGTTCATCAGCTCTTTCGTTTCCGGCCACACCGGAGTGACCTCTCACCCACGTGATGTAAACGGGAACACTGATTGATGCTGCGATTGCCAGAGCTTCGCGGGCAATTGGGTTTCGCGTGTTGGGGTTTTGTAGTGCAGCGATTGCACTCTGGCTGTCGCTATATATAGTGATGCTGGCGGAAATGTGGCCGAGTGTCGATGTCCAGCGAAGTGCTTCGCGAATGGCCAGACACTCGGCTTAGAAGACTGTACACGAGTTGTTTAAGCGGAAGAGTTCAGAGTTGCTGTATTCTGGTGAGGTGTTATCAGTTACAGTGAAGGCTGCTCCGACGCCATCCATTTTGGAGCCGTCGGTGTAGATTGCGATCTGTCGGGTGTTCAGTGTCTCAGTGCCTGGTGGTGACTTGATTGTTGACCACTGGGATGGATGTGGTAGTTGGCGATAAGAGGTGTATCGCTCCACATTGTTTTCATGGATTTGTGCTAAGTGCAGATCTGTGGCTGTTAGTTCTGGTGGTGTTATACTTCTACGTGTGAAGTACTGGGACATCCGTTCTCGGATGCGGATGTCTATTGGTGTCAGGTTGGCTAATATCAAGGATTTAACTAGAAGTTGGAACTCAATTATCAAATAAAGAAATTTATGAAAAATAAATGTTCAGAATTGCTATTCAATTGACTTTAAATAAGTTTTAATTTATTTTTGAATTATTTGACTTAATATTTGTTTTTACATAATTTTGTGACAATAATTACAGTTTTTAAATAATATTATAATACATTAATTGAGTGATTTGTAATATTAATTAATTAAATAACTTAAATTATAATTTAATTAAATCAAATATTTGTCCATCTCTTTCGCTGTCCCCATATTGTGAAATACTTGTAGTTTTAGTCTCTTCTGTAGACATTCTTTTGCAAAGTAAAAGAGTAAACAGTTTCATAGATGATAAAAATGCCACAACTAATGCTTTTCCATCAGGAGAAAGACGACAACAACTTATTTGACTGTCAGGTGTGTAAACCGTTAAACACGTCCCTAAATATAGAAAATTTGTTTTGAATTCAATCCTTAAGTGAATGAAATTTGAATTGTGAGTAATACCTGAGTCGAGTTCCCATATTCTAATACTTCTATCTTTACCGGTCGAGTCATATGACAAGAACAAGTTTCCCTTTTCAGTTGCCTGAAGAACATCAGGAGAGGATGTGTGCCCTCGAAGAGTATACCTGTGTTTTATTGATTACACAAATTCTTTAGGACTTATAAACCAACAGAAATACAATCAATTATAACAAAACTTAATTCAATTCAATTCTATGTTTGTTATTATAAAAAGATAACATACTTTTTAGTACCAGTAGACAAATCCCAAACTAATACATGTCTACTTTCAACTCCATTCATAACACAACCACTTTGTGTTGAAATTGCAATACTAACTGAATTACATTCAGGTTTCCATTTCTTAAATAAAGTTCCGCTTTGCAGGTCATAGACTATTATGAAATTGGGAGACGAAGTGTTCATTTCCTAAGTTTATAATTTGGTTAAATTATTATTGAGTTTTGATAAGTTTAATGAAGTGATGAAGTGATGAACTGATACCTTACAAACTGATACGACATAATGTCCATCATGACTAATAGCTGATAATCTCGTGATGAACTCGTGGTGAGGAATTCTCAAATCATATAATAGTTTACGATTCGCTAAATCCCAAACAAGTAAAGGAAATGGTTTTTGCGTTTCATCACCACAAACACAAATCTTTCCATTTGCGCTGACGAGCAAACTATTGAGAAACCTGTCTTCGCCCACTTTGAATGTAGTTTCCAAGTCCTGATGAATAATTAATTTATAAATTACAAAACTGTACGCCCAA
This sequence comes from Camisiidae sp., assembly GCA_034696325.1. Taxonomy (NCBI): domain Eukaryota; kingdom Metazoa; phylum Arthropoda; class Arachnida; order Sarcoptiformes; family Camisiidae; species Camisiidae sp. The sequence continues at coordinate 7,549 of JAQFZT010002295.1, read as the reverse complement.
TACCTGTACTTTTGAAATGAATTCTTACCCCAGTCTTAATGTTAATCATGTTGACATACATCCTATTTCTAGAAAGAGCCACAACATAATTCTCGTCATGTAAGCCATAATATGGCATCTTTTGATTCATAACACCTTTCAATTTGGTTTCTAAAGTCCCTGAATCTAAATTGTAAAGTTTGAGTTCACGATTGCAAAGCACTACAGCTCTGTATCTGTCAATCATTTTCACATCTCGCGGTTGACTAATTCCTCGAAGTGTGCGAACAGGCTTTTCATCATAAATATTCCAAACCATCAATTCATCGGATTCTAATGATATGGCAATTAAATGACTGCTATCATCCTTTATAGAAAATAAATGAGTATAAGACGAAACATTGGCATCATTTTGAGATTTGTCTGGAGATGAAATCTCGTCCGTACTATTGAGTGATTTCATCAATTGAGTATTTAATGGTAAAAGAGTTGTAATGAATGGTTTTGATGACTCGGTAAAAATAGTATTCAATTTCGGATATTTGTCTACATTTTCTGAGTTTTGAAAGAAACCCCATAAACGACAGTAAAGCTGTGTTAAGATCTGAGAGCCGTCATATCGTAATGGATAACCTGAAGCACGAATTACTTTAGACATCAATTCAAGTTCATGTTTGTCCTCATTATGTTCTGTTAGGTATTGTTCAATATCTTGCAAATATAAGACAGGATCAGATGCACAACACTTATAATACAGCCATTTATGGTTCAAAAGATAATCATCTTTGCCTTTGAGAGCTTTTTCGTTGTCTTTAAAAACTAAAAACGGAAGTTCTATGACTTTTCTCTCAAGAGATTGTGGCTCTTCTATAACGAGTAGATCTGATTGTTTTAGAGAAAATGATTTACGTTTTTCACAAAACCAAATACTTTCAAAATAATTGATTAAAGCATTCCTACAATGATTGAGTATTTGCTTGTTTTGATTTAAATACTGAAGACCTATACTTTTGAATGAATCACTTTTCCACGAAATAATAGTTCTTTTGTTCAATTGTTTTTCTACGAGAAAAAACTCCAAATGCTTTTTAACTCGAATCCAAATGGAAATTGGAAAACGCCTTATCGATGATGTATTGGTGTTGTGCGAAAATACTCTTTCGAGAACTGTTTCCTCAGAAGATAACAAGTCTAACATGTCATTATCAGACAAACCACTCTTATTTGTGACTAAAAGACCGATAATAAATGTCAAGACTTGAGAGCCTACATATCCTTCTAGTTGTGAAAATATATTCAATACGAATCCATCGATTGTTTTCTTAATGGATAACTCATCCGGACTTTTAATACTATGCCATTGAGAGGCGTAATGACCCAATAGCTGTGCGTATAGAGAAGATTTTGAGTCGTGGACACAAAGCGATAGTAACTGTCTCTGTGCGTCAGTTAAGTTTCTACTTTTAAGCGACAAATTCTTTTCAATGATATCAAGAGATTCTTTCAGAGTAATCTTAGGGACAGCGAAAAAACATGACTCATCAGTGAAGCGACTTTTAAGTGACTTTAATTCTGGCGAGTCGTCTCTAAACGTCAGAATTAACTTCATATTATTGGGCAGTTCGTCCGGAAGCCAATCCAAAAGACACGGACCCACTTGATCGAGACCATCAATTATGACAATTAATGGGCGCTCATAACATACTTTCCCTAATAAATGGTTTAAAGTTGCGATTCTGTCAACGATGAGTTGTGAGGCAAGGCTTACGTGTTCGCCATAAAGAGCACAGCACTGCTCACATATACTGCGAAGTATTTGCTCTTCAGACGATGATTCGCATGATATATTGGCGATGCGGTAAATGAGTGAGAAGTTTGGCATCCAATTGTTTATTTCTTGAGCTGCCTTTGATACCAGAGCTGTCTTTCCACAACCTGAGGGCGCGCTTATAATAAATGGTTGTCTCGATTCAGTACATAGATATGTATGCAATGGATTCAATACTATTGGATGAGTTATGAAATTATTTACATATGAATTGCAAGTCATCGCCTGCCGAATCAGCTCAAGATGTAGTTTTGCTTCAATACCCGGATTCAGTATTTGAGATTCACGTTGAACTTCTTCTTCGATAACACTTTCAATGAGTTTTTTCAGATTTTCCATCACAGAAATACAGAGATCTTGAATATATTGTTTATGTTCTTGGATTGAATCGGGTTTAATGCCATCTTTATGCCAATCCAAGTGAAAGACTAGTTTTTGTGAATCCGGTATATTATCGTCGAGCAAAACCTTGAGCTTTTCGAACCGATTTTGTTGCATTTCGTCGAAAGAAGTTGAATGAGTTTTGGCAGGAATTTGTGTCAAATTTCGTTGCACTAAAAGTGACCTTTTAGACAATGAGGGCTCACCCAAAATAGCTGTCTCCACTTCATCTTCTAATATAGTTTTCAAATACTTCATATTCATTGATTCATTCGATTCAGTCATCGTGTCTTTCATTGCTATTTGCATTTGATTCGACTCTTTGCGCCACTGATCGATCCCTTCCTGTCTCTTTTCAGTCGAATCACTTATAATTGTTGGCAAATATTTGCTGATGGGTTGCAATACATAACAAGCAGGTATTGAGTTCTCGTCCTTTACATACCATTTATGAAACAATTCTCTGTCGATATCATTCTTCATGTTTTTCAAAGCATTTTCAAAATCAGAGTCAACAATATCTCGAGGCAGTGGTGATATTCCAAGTCCTTCATCAAAAATTATCTGAATATACAAAACCAAAATTATTAAATTAAGCTCAAAAACTATCAATATTTGTATACTTACGAGAACAATGAGCTGATTCCTATCTCGCAATGTTTTCAGTGTATCCAAACAGAGGTCACGAAAGCAGTGATCATCTAAGAAGTCATTGGAAACGCCCCAATGCATGTCCACAAACGTTAGTGAATATCCCTTCTCAGCAAAAATGCGACGAATTTTGGGGAAAACGCTTTTCATTAATTCAATTCTTTCAACTTCTGCTTCTAAAATAAAAAGGATTATTCATGACATGACATGATATAATACTTCTTACCATTTAAATTAGCGCAAACATAGATATAAAGTTCTTTTGGAAGTTCCGGTAGTTTAAAATCTGCTCCATTTTTAGCTCCAATCAGTAATGCTCTGACATCTTCTGAGAAATGGCTCAGATCTGGTAAACCAGTTGGTGATAGTGAGGGCTGTATTTTAGTTGATGAGGGAGTAGTATATGGAGAAGGGGTTTGTGATGATGGACACGGAGATGCGGCCGTTGACGGCGGACCCAAAAAATTCGAGTCTTCTTTGGGAGTCCTCGCGTTTATGATTGGAGTCGCTTCTGTTATGAGAGTCTCTCCATTGATCTGTGAAACTGGTTCACAGTGGGAAGACTTGGCCGAAGCCGGAGGAGAACTTTTACCATAAGGTAAACTATCCACTGAACGATCTGAGCTCTTTCTTTGATCACTGCTTCCATTCAAAGGCCTAACATATCACAAATCAATTTATTAATGTTAATTCGTGGACAAAATTATTTTATTTCAAGTATTCAATCAAAGGATTCAAGGATTAACAATTCACTCTTTTTATTAGTCATCAACTTTGTCGACATCCTTTCGACTTTATCGGTGTTTAACAGTTTTCGAGATATTCCAGTTTAAAGTTGCAATTTTTGTCAAAAGAGGAGAGGGATATAGAGGTCAAATTAAGGTCACTAATCTCATCATTTTGTGAAATTTACTAAATTTTTTCAGAGCACTAAATTTAATATAAAATTTTAAAATACAGCAAAATGTTAAAATTGATTGATATGATCGAAAACAATAATTTGTCCTAATCGAGTATCTTCTACTCACCATAATTTAACTCTCAAATATCAAATTTTGTCAAACTATCTTCTAATAATCTTATATTATATTCAATTGATAACAATAAGAGTATTAGATTTTTACAATGGATGCCCATTTCATAATGACCAGAGGGTCAAATTTTGACCCAAAAGTGCCGGGGCCTAGAAAATAGGGAACAATTTTCTCAATACTTTTTAAATAATTAGAGAAAAACTTGCAAAAATTGCTTCCCTTAATAAAGTTTGCGAGAATTTTGACCTAACCTAACCTTATTATGATTTGAAAAAAATAACTGTACAGGTTTATTATTACAGGTATGATTATTTATTAATGATAAAGAGTGTATTGCAACTGGAGTAACTGATGCGGGAGGGATGTATCTGACAATTAATCATTTTATTTAAATGCACATGTTTGCATATAAAAAAACAACCCCTTAAGCATAACAGCCTGCTCTCCATCACTTCTTTTCTGTAAAAATTCTTGTAAAAATTCAACTAAACTCAGTTTATAAGTTGTATCACAAGTTAATCAATTGGGAGTTTAAATAATCAAACATTTTTTGCAACAATACAATTCTCAATAATATTGAAATTAAGAATTTTTTTGCAACAATTAAAGTATTGTTGGCTACAGACAGACGGAAAGAAAGTACGAATCAAAAAACTAGTTCAATCACTAGTTAAAAATACCAAATATATTATGTAATACAACTTTTAGAGCAAATTGAGATAAAATACTGCAAAGGATAAAAAGTGGGTTCTATAGAATCATAAATAACTTTAATGCAGTAAATCTCAAATGAATAAAACTTTGAATAGTTTTCTCATAAAAATATTGGTTTCTGACGTCAAGAAACCACTCGAGAGGCTTTTATTGTGAAGCTTTGTGAACAAAGAGTGCAATTTTCTTAGCTTTTTAGGATCTGCTTTTCTGAATCAAATCAATACAATTTTACAACTTGTGAATTGAAATTGTAATAAATTAGTAGATAATTTGTTTGCATTGTTTAAACAGTTTTAAGACAACTCAACTTTAAATCAAAGTTCAATTCTTTAGATTTCAGTGACTTTCGACTCTTTCAAGTATTCAATCTTCAGAATATTCTTCAGAGTCTTCTGTATCTAATATCCAAACATTATATTACAGTTTAGTTTGTATTTGTTATAATGTGATCAATCATTTAATTTGTTGATTAGTTTAATATTTTAATTTTAATTTAATTTTAAGTTTAATATTTTAGTAATTAATGAATCAAATTTTACGTCAAATAAAATACATTCATCTCTTCGTCAAAATACATGAATGACTGGAACTGGTGTTAAACTTGCACTTAAATGATTAGATTTGAAAATTTGTATATATTTTGTGAGTTGTGTTGTTTATGTCCACTTGTCTGGGGTGGGCTTTACTTTTCATTTCAAATCTCATAGAATTTGTCAACAAATTTCAATAATCAGTCAAAATATTTAACTTTAAATTCAAAATTTGAGTTTCAGTTGAACTTTTGTGGTCTTGAAATTTGTTGACAGAAGTAGTGGTTTAGCATAGCTTTGACTCAACCAATTAATGTATGCTATTTTGGAAACTTTGATTACTGTTGACTCAATTAATGAGAATATAAACCAATAATTGAATAAAATAAGTGATGGGTTTCACGAAAAGGTGCGAATATATGATAATTAATAGGATTGATAAACATATAAATAATAATGATATGATTTATAATAATAATATTGATTAAAGAGAAAGGTCTGACCCGTTGTCTTCAGATGCGTTATCTTTTTCTTTATCTTTTTTGCCATTTCTTCTTAATGACGAACAATTACTTCCCATTATATAAAACTTGATTTATTAGACCTGCTTTTGAAAACATAACAATATTTATATCAATATATCTATCGATATATTATTTAATTGATTATCAATAATAACATCAAATCATAATAATATCGATTAAAATGAATAAAACAATAAATTTGAATGAAATAAAATCAAGAGTTGTTTACTTTTAGATAACTGTAAACTGAGACATGTTATGACCCCTGACTTTAAAGTAATAAGAGGTCATGTCATGTTTTGGAGATTAACCAACAAATAATACGATTGAATGCAATAGTAATGTTTGGAGAGAAGCTATAAGTAATAGATATGACTCACCTGTAATACAATAATGATTTGAGGGAAAGCTTATCAATAAGTAATGTTTAACTTAATATAACCTTTAAAGTAATGCTAATTTTTAAGAATCGATTTTATTATACATTTTCTGCTAAATTTTTCTCTTCAATCGTAAGCATTTGTTTTTATTCTAACATAAATAACGATCTGCATTGACTTGACTGATTGCACTAGAAGTGAATTCACTTGATTATTATAAGGGTTTAATTCACAGCATTCATAGTGAAAAAGAAAAAGCTTTGGGCAGTTCACTAGATATCACTAGCATTTTAACCATTACTACTGAGGAGTATATTATGTGACTTTTATATTAAAAATAACTAATTTCTGGAGTGATGTCACATAAAATGCAGTTATATAACAATCTACTTCTATAGACTTAAGTCTATGTTAGCGTACAATAAGTACAGTACAAAACAGGCGTAAAAAGGCTTTATTTTAATCCTAAAGCATATTGAGAATCGACTCCACTCTCAAATTTCTATTGAAATAACTATTTTTCATGCTATTTAAGTCAGTTCGCAAACAAAATTAAGATTATTTTACTTAATAAAATAGATGTAATCATTATTATATTGCATAATATTCTGTATATTAAAATATATCACAGGCATAGCAACTGTTACCGCTCGCTATTTAGTGAAATATGCGAAACACTCAAGTTTTTGCTAAACAAAGATAGTCTTTCTATATTTTTGGCTTTGTATTCATTTATAGTTTTGACATTTCAAATCTAAATTGTGTTATGCTTAGGGTTACTCAATAACATTTAGAAACTTTAAGCAACACTTTCAATTACAGATTGCTCAGCTCAAGGCTCGCCACTCAGCTTCAAAAGCTCGAGCCTTGCAGAACACTGTTCCAAATTTAATGATCTTTAAATAATTACAAGTATTCTATTTTCGTACAAAATATTAGTTGAATTTTAGGTGGAAAAAATGCCAAAATAGTGAATATTCATAAAAGTTCAAAGACTAAAATTTATATTGAAATTCCTTCTTCATAGAAACCACTTAAGTATATAATATAAGAGTGGGATCTCATTTACAGTACTGGCTCGAGCCTTGCTTGGAATCTAATAGAGCTAAATGCCTGAGTCCGTGCAGAACACGGCTGACAGTGAACTCGATTTACATAATATAATATTTTAAGGTTTAAACTTAAAAACTACCGGAAAATTTAGTTAACTTTTTCTATGAATTTATGTAACAAATTTCAGGTTAGATTAGGTTAAGTTAAATCTACAAAAATCTTAATGTACCTGAAAAGACACATTCACAGTTTCATTAAAGTTTTGTAGGTTTAACTTAACATTTCCATAGGCTTTGGCTCCCATAAGGAGCAATTAACCATGTATACTGTATATATGCACACACAGTCACTATAAGTAAGTTTGTTTTTGTAGATATTTTCATGCAAATATCAATAGATACATGTGTTCGCATCCCTTTACTCCAGTTGCTGTCCAACCTTTATGTTTCTCTTACTGTAGGAAAATATATTTATC
>JAQFZT010002294.1:0-12051 GCA_034696325.1 Camisiidae sp. | reverse complement strand
ATAAACCCTCATGTAATGCATGATTACTTTCCAAAAATCAATTTTCCGGCATTTCAAATAATTTCTTGATAAAATATTTGAAAAATTTGTTACATCAAAATAATTAAGTAGAATTTGGACTTACAAGAATTTTTGATAATTATGTCGAAATATTCTAAAGATGTTCCAAATTTAATTTCCCACTTTGAATTTGATTTTTTTTCTGGAAAAATCTCTTTTTATTAATTTATTTATTGAATTTTCATAATATGGACCTTATAGCACTCAAGTTACAAAAAGAGATTAATTGACTCCAAGAATTTTTTTCAAACAGTTTTAAATGTGAAATTAAATAATTTTTCTTTTATGCAAATATTGAAGTGAATTATAGTTTTCGACATACATTCAACATATTTTTGAAAAGAAGAAAATCTAAAATATAGTTTAAGTTGATGTATGAATAGAAGTTATAACCAATAAATGAATATATGAAACATTAAATAATAAGTTTCTGATACATTGAACACAAGTTTAACCTGAAAATATGGGTTTGAATAAATATTATTCATTAAAATACAAATACTGGTAATGTTTGAACATAAGGCTATCCACTAAATCATGTCAATTATGTTAAATTTTCTTCAATTCAAAATTGGATATAACTTAACGAACAAATTACTAGTCATTTTCATTCATTTTCTCTTTGAATTCCAAAATAATAACTTGAGTTATGAATTGATGTCAACTTGAATTCTATGAATACTTCAAATTATTAGGAATTTTTAGTTGCATTACAATCAAGAACTCAGTTAGAAATTGACTTTAAAAATAAAATTAATAAAAATATTTAAATTCAAAATGAAACGCATAGCAGAAAGTTATGATTAAATGAATTAAATATATTAAAGTTTATATAATAAAAATGGGTTTACCTTTACTTAAAGTGAAAGTGTATTGAGAGAGAAATGGAAAGAATTGATGTTATTATCGATACTTAAGTTATCATAAATAGAGCAGTTCTTAATGTTGGAATGAGTGGAGACGATTGAGACGATTCTGCTTGTATTGAGTAATAAGTAATAGTTTGGCGATAGAATAGAATAATAGATATCCCGAAAAAGAATTGGCAATAAGTGACTAGATTTGAGTGAAGCGATTGTTTTGAGCGCAGCATCTCTTCAACAAATCGATATCAAAATAACTTACGAAATGCTTCTTTACGTCATATTCCTCTCAATACTACTGTAGTTTTCAAACTCTCCAAAAATATTCGATTCTTTCAAAACTTTTACTTCACATCTTTTACTAATTTTTCTCAAAAATATATTTCATTTAAATTCTATTGTCTATAATCTTTTGGTTTTTTCATGACATTAAGAATTCTTGAGTTTAAAGTATTTAACAATAAATATAATTAACATTAATTAAAATGAGATATTTGTTAATGAGTTTAATAATTCTTTGATATTTAGACTATAAATTAGACATTTTTGCCAATAAACAAATAACTACAACAATAATATCATTTGTGAGAAATTTAACATATTTTAAAGCATTTTTTAAATTAGAAAACAATTGACATCAAAATTAAAGCTTTAATTTTCATTGAAGTCTTCGTCCGAGAAATAGATCTCATTGTCTGATAAGTCGTCATTTGAATTGTTGAGTGTCTTATCAATAGGTGTCAAACAATTTTGAACTGATTTTTCACTTGAAGATTCAGATCATCATTCATTCAGACATTATTACATTTGGTTTCATTTGAATTGATTATTTTATTGAATTGTTGGCAATTCATCTCAATCTGCATTTCAATTCTTCACGTTCTATGGACTTATTTCCCAATTCAATTCATTTCTTCGTGTCTTTTAATCCCAATTTTAGCGATTCTTTTGTTGAAAACTTTTCATAATTGAGAGCCCTTTCAGAAAACATGTCAATCAATGGATTTGTGTGAATACAGGCATCAAATGATTCAATATTTGTCGTCAATTCTTGTATTTATCAAAAAATTGTTGTGCGAATCAAAATCTTTATTTCGATTGAATTTTTGCATCAATTTTTTTATTTTATTGCTTAATGAAAACCAATCGCATGTGATATCGAGTTGTTTTGCTTTAAAGCAATCATTGAATGATATATTTAACGAATCCAATAAGACATTCACTTCTTTACAAATAATAAATACATTTTCTGTGTAAACTAGAGCTCGAGTTAAATATTGAATTGCTTTCAAATAATTCTTTTTTGGAATACTATTTTTTTGCCGAAAGAAATAGTTCAATTTCTATTCTTTCAGTCATTTTCATCTTATTTTCAAATTAATAAGAGATAAATAACTTATAAATTGTAGTGAATTTTCAATTAAAATAAGTTAAAGATTAAATGAAATGTCGTTCAAATAATTTAATTTAAAAATATATGATTTCAAAGTAAAAATAATTGTAATGAAAGTGAAATGAAAGGCTAAAAGCGTGCAAAGAGCCTAAAACTCAGGTCTCAACTCATTGTTGTAAACCTTGTCTTCAAAAACTGATTAATTTTTTTTATAACAGTTTAGCTTTTGAGTCAATTAGTGTAGAAATATTGTAAATTTTAAGTTATTTTTGTAAAGATTGAATGATAAATTTTTGGTAAAATTTTGAAATGCTTATCAAAACTAAAACATACCAAAAATCAATGGAAAGGGGTTCAAATGAGCTTTTGAATGATATGTTTCATTTTGACAAATGGCTCCATTTAAATGAGTAATAGAGATATAAACAAGTAAAGAATGTGTGGTCAGTTGGAAAACGGAAATCAACTTCAAATCTAGTATAAAGTAGTATAAAAGACCCTCAAAAGATTGAAGTGATTACGCAATTGTGTTGAGATACAGTTTATTCTATGATTGATTGCCTAAAATAAGGTACAGTAAGGTATATATTAAGTGCAAACTTGAATGTATGAGATATTTGTGTTGAAAGCACTTCTTATTTTGTATAAATTGATAAAGATATTAAGGATAGCAAAAGTTTATAGACATACCGTATCTTGTCTAGAGTAGAGTCAAACTGACCTTTGAATGATTCAATAACTTAAATATAATTTTGAAAATGGCAGCTTTTATCAGAATATTCTTTATTCACTAATGCACCACATAATTTAGAGTTAACATTTAGTCTTTCAGATTTAATTTAGTGTTCAACTCATTTTAATGTCCAGTTATATGGAAGAGAATCGTTAAATCTAAAATCCATTGTTTGCTTCAAAGTTGAAAGCTTTGTTTATTTCTGTCAAACACATACTTTATTTCTTCGAGTAAATGGGGAATAATTAAGGAAAGTCAAAATTTTCACCGAAAGAGTCATTACGAATAATAATTGGTCAAAAATATTTGTTAGACTTTCTAAGATAACTAGAGAAAAACTTTGGAAAATTTCTACTATCAATAGTCTGAGAAAATGTTGGAAAAATTGATAGTGTAGACATTCAATGAAATTAAAAATAAGAAATTTAGAAATAACACCACTCAATAAGTCTGAGGACTAAAAAGTATAAAAGCCAAAACTTATGTGCAGCAGATTTTTCAGACGAATACCCGCATAATAGCTAAACAATAAGATTCAATGCTTATTGAAATTTAAAAGCAGTAAAATATATCGACAAAAAAGGCAGAAAAAACGATTCTAATTGAAACGGAAGATCACGCTTTATTACTAGGCGTAAAAACAAGCGGCAGAAGCCATTAATTTCAATAAAATTGTTATATTCAATGTATTTAAATAGCACGTGATTTGTAATGCGGGTATTTTGCGGGTTTTGCGGGTACCCACAATTATTTCTCTGCGGACGGGTGCGAATTAGGGTTCTGATCGATTACGAAAGATCATAAGTTTTAAATATTTAAGTTCCCGAAACTTGAAAAAGTGAATATTTGATTATATTATATCAATAGACAATCGAAAACCTTATCAAATCAAATGAACAAAGTGTTCAACCTCTTGGAAAAGTTCCTTCGGGAGGATAGTTTCCCGGAATAATTGATTATTTTTACTTTTAAAAAGTTGTTCGCATAAGAATCTGCCGGAACGAAGTGATCACCTGATAATAAATAAGAATCGTGTGAATATTCTTGAAAAAAATCTGATTAATGATTATTACATTGGTTTTTAGATTTAAAATTGTTTATTTGAGGTTTTGTTGAATTTGATATTGAATAAAACTAAAATTGAAGTTTCCCGCCCAGATTGATCGTTGGTGATCGATATGGTTGATTTTCCTCAAAATTGATCGATCACTTTCAAAATCCTACTATAATCCCAGTGCGAATGTAAGATCTTGCGGACGCGGGCGCGGGTGCAACAATTTCCCTGGATGTACAATAGAGGACATTCAAATTTGCTAAGGGTTTTGCTGAGCATTAGTAAAAAATCACTTTATGCTCAAATTCAATGAAATAAAAGTTTATTACCTGACTTAAAATAAACTAAAATCAAACATCGTATTACTAATAAGAGTGTTTTACTTAAAAAGTTAGCTTCTTATCCCTTAGCAAATTTGAATGTCCTCTATTGTACTTGTATAGTGCAAACCATTTGCAAAGTAAAACTGCAGTTCTAATCAGTGAAATAAGAAATCAATCATATTCTACATGACTTCACACCATATAATATGAATATAATATAATAATTATGAAAAAGGGGGAAATGTTAGACCAGGTTAATCGAGGGATTGATTCATGTTCCACTTGTGATTTGAATATTATTATTGAAATATCATCACTCAATGGCTCAAAACTTCATTCTCACTCAACAAATCAATACAACATTTTCTTATCATTCAATAATTACTAACATTTTATCTCTCATCATATATTATTATAACTTATTACTATTCAAATAAGTTTATTCCAAAATATTTCTAATTCAATCTTTGCTTTAAATGTATGACAAATTCAATTTTGAGTACTTTTATACTAATTCTTATGCAAAGAGCTTAAGCTTCTTCTCTTCCGGCGTCCAAATCAGTCGATATCAGTGCTGAAACTCAGGTTTTGAGCTTTCATTAGTTTAGATAAGGTTTAACTCATGTTTATTTTGATAAAAGATATATTCAACTTATGAAATACCAGTCATTTGTCGCTCAATCATCACTTCAAATATCAATAGGATTGTAATTTAGTTTATATTCATTTAATAAAATATTAACATAATATGGTTAATGGGTTTAATTGAATTACAAAATTGAATCATCTGAACAATGAATGTTTCAATAACTTCGGATATTTTCTCTAAAATTATAGGCGAAAATATCTAAAATCTTTGTAAATAATATAAAAACTGGTAAAACTTTGATTAAAGTTGACATTGGATTAGAACATTTGAGAAGTTTAATAATATTTAAGTTATAATGAAAATGCTATACAAAAAAATTAAAATTGTTAAGCAGTAGGCTTTCCATTACCACCAGTGGCTGCGGCAGCGGTATAGGCGTACCTATTGCTAGAACCATTCGAATCATATTCTCTATTCGCGTGATAAAAGGCAAGACCAAAGAAGACACAGCTTCCAAATAGTAATATTGCGCCGAAACATAATAAAAAGGGTCCTAAATTACAAATGATCATTGAATTAGTTATTTTTTAATCAATTTAAACTATTGTTAATTGAAGTGATTAACGCACCCACTAATCGCGGTACACTCGCTCCCAAATATCTGTTATAGTTTTCCTGAAATATTAAAAAAATTAATTTTTTAGTTAATATTAAGAAATTCTTGACTCACATCATAATTTGGTGGAGTTATCTCTGTGTATGCGATACCAGTGATGACAGCGCCAGCGATCATAAAAATAAGTCCTGTATTGTTGAAAAACGTTAAAGTGATTCTATAAGAAAGAAATTGATTTAAAAATACCGATAATTACCTAATAAGCCAACACCGAGAGAGCACCAGCCTATGGATGCGAAATTGCCGACTTTAGAGTAATAACCCATAATTTTGAAAAATATAAATAACTTTTACTCAATTATGTTTTAAATTCTGTTGTTTAGAGTTCGCACAATCAACAAACCAAACCAACACCCTATGTCTCAACGCTTTATTATTTTCATATCGCAAAATAGCTTAAAAGCGTTTCAAAGTTCTTGACAACAAAGAGAAGTTAAATCATAAAGTATGCGATAACGTTGTTAAGTATGAGTAAAGCAAATATCCGATTGTCATTTTTAAAGTCAACAATTCTAACAAGAGTTTTGAGATAATTTCTATGGAGTTTAAACAATTGCAAATTTTATATGAAACTGTTGAGTGCTTCCGACCCGATGGAGTCAATACTAGAGAAAATTCTTCTGTAGAATTGATTGTTTTTAATCTCAATTTACTTAACAATAAATATAACTATACACTAAAGTGCAATCACTAGTGTTTTAATGACTTCAAATTAATAAGATCTTACATTTTTGTTTGTTGTGATAATTAAAATGTTAAATTAGTTAAAAATTTTGATTTAGATTAAGTTAATAACTCAATTCACAACATAATTGGACATTTTCTGTATATTAAATAATTTGAATCATCCTTTGTTAAGGCATTTACGTTTACATCATATGCCGAGTAAATAAGGAAAATATCACTTTAGATTAAAAGTAAATTACTTTTAAATCAATAAATAATCGATTTTTGTGATTAATATGCGCTTAATTAAGATTTAATTATTAGACAATCGCAGCGCATATCACAGTCTTGAAAAATAATTGAGAAAAATAGAATAATATCTAAAACAGAAACACAGATACATTAAATAAAAATAATTTGATTACAGCAATAACTAAATAATAAAATTAATATAAACGTAAACATGTTTTAAACATTATAACAATTTGCGTAACAAACAGGTCAACAATTCATAAAGTGTTCCATGATTTGCATAGCTCTCTATTGGATTATTCTGTGAAATTTATTGTATAAAATGATAGTTAAGCACCTCTTGTATTATATCATTATTTAAGGAAATGGTATCAACTCGTAAATAGGATTTCGAATAAACTGCGTTCAAATCAAATTGAACTCTGAAGATATTTTTAGAAATTGATTAAGTATTGAATCTGTAGTACATAAGGCCTATTCACTTGTCGACTAGAATTAGTAAAATTTAAGCAAAAAATTATATTTTCTTTCCTATTTTAACTGTTAATAACTAATGACTACCAAAGTTTCTCGAATTCAATGGCAGAAAATCCATTTTCATCACGTGTTTTCCAATAACTTTCGTTGTAATTATAAGTCTCTTCGCCTTCAGTAGAAATCTCTTTTCTGAGAAAGAAAAGTCAGACATTATAATATTGAAAACAGTAGATCTATAGAATAAATACCTAAACCATAAAGGATTATGATCTGATTGTCCGCTTTCTTCCCGTTTTTTCCTGCGTTCCCGTTGTTGTTGCTCAAGTTGTAATTTTATCGCTTCTGCGCTTTGAATATTTCCTTCTTCGAGAAGCCTTTGATCAGGTCTGAGTCGAGTGTCAGTCGGAGGCAATACTTTCTTCAATTCAGGAGTCAATTCGTTAAGTTCAATAGCGAATCTACTGAACCCATAATATAGTTCGTAATCTTCAGGCATAGCCCCGGGTCTCCAAATGCATTTAGCACTCGGAGCACTACCGCAATGAAGCGCTTCATTCCACTTACCGAACAATTTTTCTATCACTTCACCCTTTGAGTTCAAAAGTATTCCATTCACTTCATGTTTCTTATTAGACCAATAGCTCGCTTTCTCGAATGTCAATTTGCACGTCAGCTCTCCATCAGTTATTGTCAATTCTCCGTAATTATCGACCCAACGCTGTCCTTTAAATAGGTTATGAACACAAGTCGTCACTTTATTCCATCTGTAATGACTCTTGAATGGCTTTAGAATCAAATGAACTGTTCCAAAAGGAATTATTTCCATTGATTTTCCCCAGAATTTGCTTTTGATTCTCATATCTATCAAATAAAACCTTTGATAAGATATGTGAAAAACAATTGTAACATTAATAATGAGTAAAATGATTGATACCCTGCCAAAAAACATAGTTATCCGACTCTGCATGACATGCAGAGACAGGCGGGTGATGACTGACTTGTTCAGAAATAAATTTGAACCCTTTATCTTCTCGAATACATTCAAATGTTTCTCCTAAAAGAGGATTGAATGGTTTGTGTCCCGCGCGATAATATGCAGAACTATATGAGGAAACGGCGAACGCAGCGATTTGTAGCATTCGTTGACAACTGTCGCCAATGACTGCCGCCTTATCGAGCAGTTCACTGTATTCTAGTTCTTCACACAGACGTTGCAACACATTTAAGGGCTCATTGATGGTGACCGGCATACTTATCTTTGACAAATCTTTTCCTATATTTTTACATAAAAGACTCCATAAACTGACATCACCTGAAAGTTGAATAGCAATTATCAACAAATGAAGTCTAAGAATAATAAAATTCTAACAAAAGACTGGAAACTGATTTACTTTTTACTTGACTTTATAACGTAAAATATGAAAAATTTTAAAACAAACATATATTAAAACATAAGTAGAAACTTAATGAAGACCTGAGTCCGGTTGAGGTGCAGGTAATTTTGATCGCCTTCCTGTGGTGTTAGCAATTAATATTCTATCGATGGAAGTCTTGGATAGATTTCTGTATTCAGTCCCGTCATCACTCAAATCAGTGGCCAAACTCTCTTCGTCTTCATCTTCTGTTGATGTGGTACAAGCGGAGAGATTCTCTTCGGCATCAAAATATTCGGAAATACTTAAAACAGAAGAACTTTCCCTCGAGGTTGAATGAGCCAAAGGCTGCTGTACTATAGTTACTTCGTCCATATCATCCTCTGTAATACTCGTTGCTCTTGTAATTTTGTCATTTTCTGGAGATAACAGAGGAGTTATAAGTGTAACATTTGATGTCTCATGAATTCGATCGAGTTTTGCTTTTAGATCTTTATTTTGTCGCAAAGTTTCTAATAAAGATTGTCTCAGCGAATAATTCATATCAAAATTATCACTAAATTGTTTATATCCTTTTTTGGAACTTTCTGTTTGAATTGATCGTAAAAGTGTGCGAAAACTATTATTAACTGTAAATAAATAGTTGATTAGTGAATGAAAATCAAGTTATGAATGGAGACATACCATCATTGGCTAAATTGACGAAATCAACCAAAGCTTTAGTAGGAGTGAGTGGATTGTAAGCAGAAGAGTGTTCACTGAAATCACTCTCCGCTTCATTACATGACTGAGTCATCCAACTCTCAGGCAAACTGTTTGGTTGTAAAAACGAGTCATTCAATACAGGATTCGAAGAACTCAAATGATGACCCATTGGTAATGGCTTTAAATTATTGACATTTTTATCAATAATCCCTTCATTATTTGAGACCATTTCAATGGGCTTTTTAGTAGTCTTATTGTTGAATTGAACAGCAGTTGAATTGTTTACTTTTTTATTACGACGCAAAAGGAAACGACGTCTGTGTTTCTTAAGGCTTACGGTTTCGGCGTCAGGAATATTAGTTTTAGCGCCCGTTTGCATCTCAATCAACTGTAATAATGAACTTAACTCTACGAGCTTTACTTGTAAATCATTCAACTCTTTGTGACTATTATTAGGGTCTGTATCAACAGCTGAGTCAAGAATCCAAGCGACCACTTTTGAATTGCTCTCACTATTCGGTGTTGAAGTCGCGGTCCCGACAACGGCTGACCGAATCGGAGTCATGGCATTGATTCGATTCCCAAAAGCAATTTCGTGCTGTCGAAAAAGTCTGTGATGTCTTAACATTGCGACCCAATGAATAAATTGGATTTTATTCTTGACTTTGATGTGGTAAATAAATTCTTCGGCGTCGATATCAATTCGTTTGGAGTTTCGTTTTGTTGAAATCACAGATAACCCGACATCAACTGATCCGTGAATTTTGCCTTTAATCATGTCATTAGGACTTTTTGAATATGAAAGGATTCCATTCTCCAAATTGAAGTACCGCTTATGCCAACCTTTCATTTGTTTATATAGTTTATTATATATTATTATATATTATATATTATATAAGTGTTAATTAAATGAGGATTAAGAGTAAAAATATTGGTTTAATAGAGATAAGCATTAATAACAGCTAAAATACCCTTTAGAGGCCATTTGCGTCGTTTATATAAATATCCATCGTATTTGTTTGGCTTCTCTTCACATCTCTGGCCATCTTTAAGACCCTCTAATATCTCCCATTCATTTCCTTCTTTAGTCTTATTTTTATGATAAGAATGAACTGATTTTTCGGAGTCTGCATATTCTGGCCTTTCGTTCGTACTATCGATTGACGAACCGTTCGGTCCCGTTATAATAGGCAGAGATAACATATTCTTCCGAACTTCTGATTCTTGTGCTGAATAAGTGCTAACACTTTGTTCCTATTTTTTCATATTTAGTAATTAATTACAAATAATTGAAAATATAAATAAAACAATTGATTTATTTTGAAAAATGACTACTCACAGAATCAGATGTTCGAAGAGATTGTGTTTCAGTCGAGTGAGGAGACAATTCATTGATAGGAGTTATGGAACTGATTAAGTGGTGACCGTTTGTATTGTTGGCTTCTTTTTGAGTCAAGATATGTGTGAATGACATCATTTATTCCTCTATTAAAGTGAGGTTTCAGTCAAACGTTGAGTCAAACATTGAATACAATATGAAAATAACTTACAGTATATCTAATCAACTGATTTCACACTTCATACCATTTCAATGGAAACCTTATCGAAGATTTCAATTCATTTCAAAATCTATTCAACGAATAAATCACACATTTATTACTCAAATCAATGCCAGAGAAAGTCTTTAATTAATAAATACTTACTTTTAATATGAATTCAGTTAAAATTTTTACAGTTTTCTTGATTTTGGATATATTTTATTAAATAAATGACTGTTTAATTGATTCTCAATTTGATTATTAAAATAATATTATAATAAATAATGATTTGATTGAGTAATAAATGGTTAAAAATTGAGTTTTTTCAATATTGTTAATCATTTTGAGCACAATTTTCTTAAATAAATAATCTATTAATAATTGAAATGAAAATCTAAAATATTATGAACTATTTATATATATATTAATACTGTATACAAAATGATATTATGATAACTATTTGATATATATTTTAAATGATTTAAATTCAGTATGAATTGAATGCGTATAATATGAGTAATAATAATATTTCATAATATATTGCATGAGTGAATGCGATACCGATATATTGACATCGAATTCAGACAATTATTTCACAAAACTTTTCAAACAAATTCTTTTCAAACTTTACATAACTCTACTATAATTATCGATCCATTCATTCAAATTTTTACAATTTATTTTTCAATTCGCAAATTTTCGATTGCAAGTTAAGGCTCGAGACTCTCGAGCGTGAACTCTTGCAAAAATGATTCTCTAATTTTTGGTGTATTTAATGCAATATTATTTCCTTCAATTGAAATCTCGACTTGACGTCAAATCTAAAGTTAGAAAAACTTTTAAGAAACTATTTTGGGAAATCAAGTTAACAAAAAAAATGGAATAAAAAGAAAAACTTTTTATTTTTGATGAATAAAAATTGAATTATAACTGATAACTGAGTTAGAAGTGGGAGCTCTTGAAGAGAACTGCAAAGAAATGTTTCTCATGTCAAACCTACCTTTCGAACTCACTGTGAGATTTTGTCAATAAATATTCCAACAACTGGTTGATGAAGATTTTAGTTCCTGTGTTATAGAATAATGTTGGAGATTATGCTCGCATTTAAAATAAGTTTAGAAAGGTTTTAATGCAATTGCATAATGAACGTGATCATCAAACAATACAATTCAAAATACATTTGAGCCGTAATTCCATAGTAAAGCCAAAGTTATTTCACTGTTTAGTTTATTGAAATATTTCAAATGTTCCTTTTCTTATTCAAAAACACCTGTAAAAAGACTTATAATAAAGTATAACTTCAAAAGTAATGTAAAACGTAACTGAAAGTTGATGATCGATTGCTTAAT